>QNGE01003489.1:36569-67167 GCA_008508345.1 Paragonimus westermani
GTTTAGTTTCCGAGAGATAAGAGTTTCCTTTCCTTATTAGCCAATCAAGTGGCTAACCAGCATTGGCCGGCTGGACAGAAAGGCCCCACTGGCACACCTCCCGGTCTTATTTCTTCGGGTTTACACTGGATACGTGGTGTGTTGGTGGAACTGCAATTGGTGCAGCGCAAGCCAATTGCAATGATGTATAAGCGCAGGCGTCCTTTGGCTTCGTTCACTGTGACAAGCTAATCCGAATCGGATGCCGCCAACCGTGTGTGGTTGATACCAAAATAAACACGGCTAGTATGACATTTGCCACTCAACAACTTGAAAGTCTGACAGTTTGACGTACAATGTATTGCGCTGTAAGACAGTAAGTCATTCACGCAAAATGATCACCGGTCGTGGTTGGGCAAACAATCAACTATCCTTTTTTCAAAAAGTAACCGGCTTATTCACACCTTTGAACATAAACGGAAAAACAAACTAAAGATTTCCCGTGCCTCTCCATTGTCACCTACCGATTACTACATAATTGATAGACCTCTACATAATACTCAGTTGATTCATAGGATCTAAATGAACTGTAAGTGAACTGGAAACGAACGGGAACGGGTTCCACATATCAGAAAGTAGTTCGATATCTCATTTAAAAATACAACTTCATTAATGGCTCGCACGAGCTCTACTGCCCGTGGGTGACATCAGCAGCCACAAAATGTATATCATTCTTTTAATCACTTTAGCTATCATACTCAACAGGTTGAGCAATTTCACCTTCTCCTTTATCTCTCTATCTCTTCCTCTCCGAAATGTTAGTGACATGTTGAACTTTTGAGAACTGACTACACTAGATCATAATCATGTTCTCATCGACTGCAAGGAATCAATCGAAATTATACTAGCAAGCGGATCTACATAATGACACACAAATAATTCACTTATACTGTGACTCCTTTCAAACTGTGTAGTCCAAATTTTTCATTGAAGGCTAAATAAATGTCTACGACTGATCTTTTCCTACTCCACTATGCTCAGCGTATGCTCATAGTATTTAACCTGCTTCCATTGAGTAGAAATTGTTGTAAATTCTCACTGAAGGTGGTCTTTTGTAACTGCGCAAAAGAATCTAATCGACTTACACCTACGCTGTCCTGTGTGAAGGAAATTCTGTTTTCAAAGGTATGGAAAACACTGAAACAACATGTTCTTTCTTACACGTCCAGTGGCGCTTAACCGTGCACGGAATCATTCACATGTTTCACTTCGGTCTCTAAATCAACCTATGGCAAAGCCTTCTCCAAAGGAGATATAGTCATTAATTTTTTCTTTCGGCGCATTCCGTTTAAACTATGTCAACTATTTTTCTGGACGTTTCTTTCCATAAATCCAGACACTGGCCCCCGAACACGACAATGAAGATGGTCACATTGTACGATGCAAAGATCAACTGTCCAAGGAATTTCAAGAGAAATATACCCTAGAATCATCCTTTGTGCAACGACGAACTTATCCGCTGAGTCCACGTCGTACTTCTGTCATGAAGTTACTGTTAAAAAGACAAGCGAGTCAACAATTTCTGAATGAATTAGTCTGTAAGTTTCTGTTTACAAAATGTTGACATAATGGTAATTGGAAGAAAAAACTAATGCGTCAAGAACGATTTAAAGTAGTGCCGGATAAGCAGAAAAATGCTAATGAAAGAGAAAAAGAAAAGCGTTGTGTCGGAAAAAAAACCATTTCTGAAGGCTTGCTTCATCAATCAAGTGGTTTTGTGACAGCCTATCTGTACATCGTGGTAAGACCCCGCAGTAATCAAAACCAGTGGTTGCCGTCCAGAGTAGCACACTACGTTTTCGTTTTCGTTAAGGAATGAAACAACCGCGTGGTGAAAAAATGCCGTTTGCCAAAACTAAATTGGGGGGAATATTGGCAACTTCTGACCTCGCGTCATCCGTTTTACGTATACCGTATGATTGGCCTGCATCTCCAGAGCACGCTTTCGAACACGCACATGAAAGTTCGAAGTAGCGTGTAGTCACTACTGTTGTTGGGTTGTCCGTAATCGGTACAACCAAGTCCACTCATAACCTAAAGGATAACCTAACCGTCACATTATGCCATTGATCTCAATTTGTCTGGTCAGATGCATGGTACACTGATGCTATACCAGAGACTATGAAACTATTATCTGCCTGACAGGCACACAGAGAGATAAAATTTCAAATGTATCCAGTGACCACGATGTAATTAAATTCCAAGTTTTTGGTACGCATTCTTATCAGCAATGATATGCGCCTGTACCGTATGGTAAATCTGTGTAGAAAAGCATCAATGCCGCCACAGAAATGGCAACTTAAAGCTTACCTCCATCAAGTCCGTCCCTTTGTCAGCTAAGCGATTGTTGAAGTTGCATTCGCTTCTGTTATAGAATTCAACGTTTGGAACGCTGTTTCTCCGTCTTTTTTGTTATAGGCTTTAACTTTCTTATTCCAGAACACGGAGTTTTCTCGATCCAGTTCACTAAGGATAGAAAACAAATTGCGAGACAGCAACATTTCATTTACTCTCTTAGTTTACTAATGTAAAGCAGTAGACTGTATAGGACAAGCATAAATCAAGCCATACGACACGCGAACTCACACTCGCGTGTGCCGTGATATACAACTTGGTTCGGATTGAATACCGGTTATGCTGCATACTCACGATTAGTACAATCTAGGACACCGATGAGTGTGTGTATCGTTTGAACTTGGCCACATCGATCGAAATTAACTGAGTAAATTAACTGACAATCCCACGGAATCCAATTAGTCTTATCATGCATCTCGTCAATTTTTAATTATGCTCCGTGACATAATGTCGTAGAATAATACTCCTCAAAATGTAAGCTATTGCATTGTCTGTTAATTGTTTTTCACTGGTCAGTATTCACTAATCCAGTCTATTTCTCTCCGACATTCTTCTTTTATCTCTGTTAGACAAAATCGTTATTTTTATTCAAAATCGATCAGACTTTTTATTGTTTTGCCTCATACCCATCAGTATGTTTTAGCGCAGATCACGCCATATTTAACAAGATGTGTGGTTATTTTTTCAATGGCTGGCACGTATCTTGGTTATATCAAAGTTTTTGTCACTGTGTTTATAACTTAGTCGGTCAGAAATAGCTCCACTAATTGCTTTGTTCTTTCTACGGTCTTTTGCTTAGGGAAGAGAAACACAACTATCTTACCCGATTTCAAAAAACTGACCAAACTGTTTCCTGAACAGGTATGCTAAAAGACGTTTCAAGCTGTTCATCAACTTCATTCATTTTCGTTCGTTTTGTGAAGCCCAAACGCTCGCTGATTGATCAAATAATCCAGAAATATGTGGTAAGTAGTTGGTCGTATTGTTATGGGTTGACTGATTTGTTCGCAAATTTAGCATTCTGGTAGAAGTTTCGGCTGACTAACTTTACTATGGAAAATCAGGCGAGAGTTTCGCCCACCGTTTAGAGCTTACCAGCAACACGTGCTCTTGTCCAGAATTGGAGTTGTCCTCTTGTGCGTGAGGCTGATGTTTTGAAGACTGCTAACCACTTGCTAGAACTGATCGAATGAACCGGTTTGCAGGGCTCCCGACTGTAAATTGACACTTTATGCCAACTTCTAACTAGTTTTCATCGTATTTTTCGTTCGTAACAATCGTTTTTTGGTCATCGATTATCCACTAACCCAAGAGTGCGTCGCCAGTCTTCAATTCATCCTACTCTCTTCCGTTGGGAGGCTGTAACACTAATTCAAAAATTACCACCGCGGTAATCGTGACAGCGAACATACTTGCACCTGTTCGTACTTATCCCTTGTGCCTACACTGACAAGTTGTTCCAGGACTGTGTGTTTCGGTCAAACAACTAACAATAAAAATCGAACAACGTGTGTGTGCTTTTTTCCGTGTTATTCACGTATTCATTTGCCAACAAAGGTTCACGATTCTGACCAAAACACACTCTGACTCGAGCTGTCGTACATCAGAAATAATGTCATCAGACGAAAGAGACGGACAACGCGTTTCCGGACCACGAAGACTCCAACAGACCCGCCGAGTAGATTTGGTAGGTGCTGCCTGCTAGTTTGATGGTCGTGTGCTCTCTCTGATAGCTAGTTGAAAACCCCATCTAAAATGACAACCTACTCCAGTCACTGGTATATCTGCAATCACAACATTTCTATCTAACTTCAACGTTTGCATTTATTTGGAAGATTCAAAGTTACAAGCATTCTACACGAACTAGGAAACAGCCAGAACCTGGTAAAATCATTGGACTGGTTTAAAAACGGTACACGCATGACAAAAACGCTTGGAAAGAACTGAAAATTATAGCTATGCTTTGAAAACGTGCCGATCACCGGTTTTAAGGCGATTGGAAAAGACCAGATTATGACCTGAAAACCGCTAAACTTTCACCATTGGTGGCTTCCGCATATTTCAAATGTTTGTATCTAGCACCAACAGTTAACACTACACAATAAAAATCATTGTTGGTAAAAACGAATTACAAAAAAAAAACAGGAAAACAAAACGTATGAAATCGTTTAGCCTCTCTGCAAATCAACTGTGGCTCTCTGATCACATTTGCAGACAGTACTTACCATCATATGCCTTCTTCCTTTATCCAGCTGATTTAGTGTTGAGGCACCGTAAAGTATTCATGCGTAATTTTTCACATCTGTTCATCTGGAGTGAACCACTATGAAACTTCTAACAGATCTGATGTAGATGTGTAAATACTCAGCTTGTTCATAGTAAGGCAGCGTAAGAAAAAAGTCACGTTCGATGATGCGAAAACAGACAAACTGTAACATGACTATGTACTCCAAAAACAATGGATTCCCCCTACCCAATTTTATCAAGGCAAAGAAAAGACGTCACAAGATGTTAACGTTTAGACTGTATTTCATCAGCTGCCAAAATAAAGGGACTAAATGTTACACAAGCGGCATACACCAACAACAGATAGCCGAATCAATCAATAAAGTTTCATTCTTTCGCATCCAAACGTGATGATAGGTGTTATGTCAAACAAATGTATTGTGTCGGTGTCTTTCGTGTATATAAGATTAGCCGATGCTATCTGACTGGAACTGCCTCACAAATCACCGGCAGCTCCGGATTAAAAACCATCGAGGACTGCAGAGCCAACAGAAAGCATTCATGTTCAAACCTGGCAAAGTTACGGATGCTTTTATAACAAAAAATGAAATTGGTGCCTTTTCATATGAGGAATTGCAAATTGAATAACATTCCTGCCGACAGCTTTCTGAACGTAAATAAAGCAGTGAGAAAAAGTAAATCAAGCGATGTTCTCCGGAGTAACATTTCGTACATTCTGATCACACATGGACATGCAATCAATTTTAAACATTAAGATAAGGTTCCATAGGGCGAAAGTCATGGCTTATGGGATTAGACAGACAGACAGGGAAATGAAGATCGAAAATATGGGGGTGCTGACTACCAGGACAGCCCCAACGTTAACACAAATTGTTTCGAACATACAGGAGAGGATTCTGAAGTCTGATAGCCAGAGCTTATGCACACTGGAGGATGCGTTTCCGGTGGCTTCGAAAAATCACAGGGAACGCGTCACAAACCTTGACTCTGTGTCCTGTGTTTTGTTGTTGACGACGCTGGGTGCAGTCTGTCAGCCTCTATGCACATGCCTGACGTTTCTAGTTGTGCTTCCAGTCACTTGGGAACATGCTTCTTGATACTGGAAGCTAGCTGTTGGTTTGTCCTCCCTATGCAGCTCATCCTGCAACTACATGAACATTTATAAAGACAGTGAGATGTGACAGACGTAGGTTGTTTGTTCGTGGCCGAGGAGAATGATAAGGCTTTCATGTGTCAACAATCCGTGGTCATTTATATGGAATCCGAACAACTGTAACAGCACCTTGTTTCCACTTAGAAGTCCTCATCTGTTCAGCAATTCAACAGAGTTAAACTTTGTGCCTGGCAAAAAGGCGCAATCATAGCAGCATAAAACGCATGAACCAAGAAAGCATGGTTGTTC
The DNA here is from genome assembly GCA_008508345.1 of Paragonimus westermani. NCBI lineage: Eukaryota > Metazoa > Platyhelminthes > Trematoda > Plagiorchiida > Troglotrematidae > Paragonimus > Paragonimus westermani. The sequence goes on from QNGE01003489.1 coordinate 42,613, forward strand.
GTCACTAACTTTAACCAATAAAAAAAATGAAGACTTTGTGTACTGATGAGCAGTCGGCGATCCGGTTTATTTCCAAGTCAAACAACACTCACATTTGATCGCAGCCTTCGCATTCAGATAGACTTTCCAGTCAGCCTCTTTCGAAAAGAAGCACTAAGCTTCGTCTGTTTTCCTGGCTAACAGCTCCCGTGCTTTGTGGCTCGGGAGCATGCAATGCTTTATTCCAATTGCATTTCTTGCCGTCAAACCGAACTGGATGTATGGTACTCTGGCAAGAGTAGGTACAAGCCCGTCCAGATTAGCGCCATGGCAGCACATGCTTTTTTCGTTAACTACTTCAATCCACTTTGCTCTCACGGGGTTTCGTATGCACGTAATGACTCTTTTCGATGTGCTTATGACAGTAAACCCTTAATAAGGCTCATCTGGGCGGAAGCAATTTCCCAGTTCTGTAGATTTAGAAGCAGACTTGATTACATCGTCTTCGTGGTCTAGTACACCCAAGACCCCTTTAACTAGCCCATCTGCGGATGATTCGATCAACAAATATGTTCGGCCAATTACATTACACAACACGGTGCCGACAACTTTACAAAGGACGTCCGGTGTGTTACCTTACTTTCAGTACAGAGTCTGAACTTCATCACAGACTTCGGGTAGTAGACTGAACTCCTGTCGATAAAAAGTGAATTCTATTGAAGATAATTCATTCTTTCTTGCAAATGGCTTCACATTACAACCTGTGATCGTCCATGCACCACCGATCAGTTCTGATGAACACGAACAAAAATCACTCATTTTCTTCACAACAGGGCGCCCAGAAATATATTCCGCCATTCTCACCGTACTTTTAATAAGCATTAGTGTTGCAACTAATACATAGGTTATTACAACCTTTGCCCCAGGCTCATAACGGCAATTTGGCTAACTCAGCCTCACAGTTAGCTTTCAGACACTGTCTCCATTTCTCAACCCCCATTAATACAGCTTCTTCCTCGGGACGAACTAGTTCTGGCTGAGCTAAAAGTGAATAACGTTAGGCCTTAGAGCTATTCTCACCTAACTCTACCAAGCGAGCCAACACAATGGGTATCTTCTGATAAAACCTGTCTAATATCCCCGTGTAATAAGTCCATTGGAATTCACCTATTCACACAGAACTTGTAATTTCTGAAGTAAATAACTGGACTTTCATCACACGAAATTGGTTCAGAATTGTTCGAGTCTTCACAAACCTCCATAATCGCATACCCAGAAACCGGATCTTGAAAGAGCACTATAAAGTTATCTGTAAAATTGACGAAACAGTTGCCAAATATTCTCAGGTGTTCAAGTGACACTCATCAATTGTGCAACAAATAGACTGACGTATCACAACCGTTTACGAACAGTAATGTGCGGACAGTTTCGACCAGCCAACAACATTGTCACTCCAGCGCCCTACAAATAACAAACTGCAGTAAAGTACGGCATACTAGAAGTGGCAGTGTCGATCCACACTGATGGTATCCGAACGACAGACTAAGCATTTAGATGAGACCCAAATGTAAAAATCTGGGCTTCGGCTGGATTCGAACTGGTGACAGAAACAGCATTCCTAACCAAGGCAAAAGCTTTACCAGCTTAGCTACGAGGCTGCGCCGGGAGATCGAAAATTTCACATTTGGACTCGGTTAAACACCCGTCCCACTGTCTCATATGGAATCCACCAGGTGATCCAGTGGATCGAATGCCCGGGCAGAATTCCTCAAACACTTCACACTGGAATCCATCAAAGCCACTGTTGAGAATAGACGGTGGGTAACAGAGTCTAAATGTGAATTTTCCGAGCTCCTGGAGTGGATTCGTAGCTCAACTGGTAGAGTGCTTGCCGCTCATAGGCATGCTCTTTCTGTCTTTGGTTCAAATCCAGCCGACTCCCTAATTTTCCACTATTGTGTCTTATTTAAATCAATAAATCTGCCGAACTACTCATTAGTAAGACCAAGCGTTAATGAATTACATGCAAGGTTGATGCACAAATTGAAGAATGTGAACGTTCCAGAGCACACAGGCAGAAGAAAGGATGTACACGTAGCTGAATGTTAAAATTAAGTACCGGTTTAGTATATCAATGGTGCAAAATTCAGCTAACAACCTAATGAAGGCGGGGAAATTGTAGTTGTGAAACGTTCTTCTCGTACGTGACTTTCTGTGCCGTACCGTCAATGAAGCTGAATATATCTGGCGATCTCCGCAGCTTTTTCCGAAAATGAGGCCAACAGTGTCGACATTGCTTGAAACTCAGGAACGGGATTAACGGTGTGCGTGTAACCAGATAGATTCTTTTTATTAGCCTACTAAGGACATATATATCGTTGTATATGAACGTTGCATTTTAACACACAACCCACATATCAGAACGATCTATTCAACTACAGTTGAACTGCACTCACCAAGAGGACGAGTTAATCAGTGTGGTTGCAAACGAGTGTTTAATTAATTACAATATCCAAACGGATCATATAATGAAAACAGAACGTACAGTTTCGTTTTTAGGATTTTCAAGAAGCCGGCTTCGGCACTTAGACTGAGAATATAGTGGACAGGCAAAATAAAACCGTATTGTCCCTCAACGTGCCTACCGATTCAACCAAAATGTCCTAGTAACCACTTAGTCTAGAAGATAAGTTGATAAGCACACTTTCACTAAGTTTATTCTCAGGCCTGCACATATCTAAAGTTTGAAAGAATAAATCTATGAGCATAATTCGTTTAACACTGGATGACCAGAAATCAAACAACTTCACAACGGGAATGAATAGACAAGTTGTCATCGTTGGTTTAGGATGAGTGAAACAAGTGTTGAGTGGGTCGGTAACAGACCTGAGAAGTCCAAGTGCAAATCACCCAACAGTGTAATCCGATCGCGATCGCTTCACCTGTCGATTTGACTGGGAATCAGTTTCGACTGCCTCAGTTGTCTTCGTTCGCCTCTACCAGAATAATCGATGTCACATTGTAGCAATTGTGACAGTAATCCCAAAACAACAGCTTTATATTGCACTGTACTACATTGGCACTACGCCCATAGTGTTCTGTCTAGCATGAAAGTAACAAACCGAAGTCGAGTTTGTTCACTACGTTTTGACTTATGATTTGTTCGCTTTGTCTTGAACCTTTGTTTGTTTAAGTACTAATTACATCGTCGTGTGCACACAACTGTTTCAGAGCCTTAAGACGTTACACAGTTAACATACATTTAATTATCGTATGAAAATGGCTGTACAGACGATCGTGATTGTCCAAGTCTGATCTAAATCTCCCTAACTCAGCATTAGCAGCTAGCACTAGCCGGCTGGATTGGTTGTATAAATTATCAAAGTGAACCATAATGGATATCCGATCACTTCTGCATCGTAATGAACAAAACTTGAGTCCCAGTGCCAGAAATTCAGATATGGACTCAAGGGGGACAGTTGAAAAATTATAAACACCCCCATCTGCATCATCCAGAAACTGAGGTTTCACTTCAATGAAACTAAGCAACAGTCGGAATTCTGATCTCGTGCGAGGTCTAACATCTAACAAGGTCCTGGCGTCCCTCTTATACAAGAACAGGCAATGAGAAGTTCAGTTAGTTAGTCATTCACCAGATCCCTGCCATTTTTGTAGCGTACGCTCTAGATTGGCTCAAAACGTGGCGCCTCAGCGACATGTAAGATTTTTCCGAAAGTGTTTTCAGAAGGGTTTTGAACACTGGCTGTTTCTGAGACATTCCTTTAAGATAAAAACGGACATGTTTGCTGAAAGAGGCCGGCTGAAGTGGCTAAAGTAACGATTTCGTTTCATAAACACCCTTGGCTCTTTGCGATTACGATCATACACTGCCTGATCTTTGAAAACGTAATCGTAATATGATAAATTTATCAAACACATGTTCGTTAACTTGCTTTCCTGCATGTTATTTGCCACTATATATACAGACACATGCACGCAACGTCTATGTCGAGGAACTTATGAATGTGGAATTAAAATTGACATCGAGCGACATAAACACAGGTTTTGATGGAGGTCGATCACTGGAACACTGAGTATATTTTCAGATAGCAACTTACCCACATTGCTGTGCGTTCAGGAGTATTAAGCAATTAACAAGAGGAAGAAAACTTAGAGTAGATGAATCGACAACAATCAACAACTGCTGCCCAGCACATTCGTGCCGTAACTGCAAGGGTCCTTTCTTTTGATCCCCCATCTCCGTTAACAGATAGCTCGAAGGACGCACGAGGAAGAAGTCACAGATGAAGAACTAAAGCGCGTGCGATTAGCAATCGTTCGGCATATAGAGAAACACGGCACTAAGGACATATTGACCACTTTCGTTTATCGGACCAAGGAGTCCGAAGAAGAACTAGAATTTGTGTGAATCCCCATTCATTCGGTGTGAGATTGTCTCGAGTGAAAATTCTCCTAAAGCACCACGTTCTAATGACCTTATTCATTTCGTCCTAAAAATTAAATTTTATTTGGACCAATCGCCTTTTTTCGGTAAAAGTTCACAAATCAATACAATTCTGTTTTTTCTTGTTTCGCAATAAGCATCAGTCTCGGTCAAGCTCTGGACGAAGTTGGGTTATGTGCATCAAAGCTCCAGTTACAGGATTGTGACGCGTTGGTTATATATAATAAGTGGTTTAGTATATGAGACTAAAGAAAACAAGGGAAATGCTCCCATCTCTCATCGTTTGCTGTTCTCCTTGTTGTGGAATTAAATCACGGACACTATTTGAAACTTGGTAGGTGCTGGAGAAAGGGCCAGTTTCATATCCTAAAGTCACTACTAACTACCACCTAGTAGTTCAAATGATACAAAACGAGGGGGCTGTCGCCAAAACTGAGATCGCGTGCAGCTTCGGTGTAGTCAAGACATTCTAGCAGTATGTTAAGGCATGATTGTGACTAAAAAAACCCTGGACAGTACGCAAATTCGTTCCAGTTGGCAAACGGGACTGCTTAACAACTACTTAAGAATACGAAATTCAACCTAAGATATTCCTTAACAAGTGGTTCAAAGTTGCCAAACAGTTAATAACCAATAATCAATTAGGCATCCTGGGGCATTTCACACATTAAACAATGCGATTGGTTCAGGACGGTAACGGTCACATACGGGCGCAGTTGGGATAATGTTCAACTGCTGGAATAAAGAAAGAACAAATCTAAAAATACACAGAGGAACTAGCGAACACGTGGCTTCGCTTTAGATATACACCTACCTATGAGTCATACCTCTGTTGACTGATTCAGAAAGCCGTGATTGTCACTCAGTTTGAAATATCTGTGAGGCGTTTACCCACCTCGACTTAAGAATTCCTGATTTGCTGTTGTGGTGAACCATTCTCCATGTCGGCGAATAATATGCAATTTGGAGTATGCTTCAGACCGAGTGAGTGTCCATAACTTCGAAGACAACTTATCAATTATCGGTCAATCGCTTTACGGGCAACGTCTCACTTTCGGCACACAGACTCCTTCAGAACAGATAAGCCAGTTACAGATCTGGTGATATATGAGGCAGGCTAGATGTAGGCAACTTAACAAAGCGGAAGGCAGCGGGCCATGAGTCAAATGCATGCAGGCAGGGATCAATATTGGATTCGAATTGCTAATTACAACAGGTCGGGGACATGAGAACAGTTAAACAGAGATGAAACCGGTGTAGACTACCACACAGGTCGTTCAGAGGGTCAACTGGTTTCTAAAGAAACTGCACAGTGGAATCGAAATCGCAATCAAGTCAGGCCAGATCGATGTATCTACGATTGGCTGCCATGTACCAGAGAGGTCAACCCCGTCAACTGTATTTACAGCATTCGGCTTTCTCGGTTTCGATGACTTCTGCAGCTAAGCGCTCCAGTGTAGTTCTTAATACTCGTCCAAATACCTTAACATTTTCAAGACCAGTTTCACTTGAGCCTAACGACAGACGATTACGGAATCTCTGATCACACAAAGTACTGTAACTGATCTCACGGCATGGAATTCATGAAATTTGTACGCAAACATAAGTGAATTCTACCTTTGGCTTATACGAGAGAGATACAAAAACGCCATGCGCTCAGCTCCTGGAAATGCGTGATTATTTAAATCGAAATGATGTTTCCATTTAATACTATACATCCGGAACAATAAAAAGTTGCTGGCGCATTTAGAAAAGAGGATTCTACTGCAATGGTGGTTGTGTACAGTACGTCCCAGTAGTATGGGCCCGATAACAAAATCCGGAGTCAAAACAAAACGGTTTGTCCTAATGGGCGTTCATGACTTGGGCGTGTGTGACAGGTCAGAGTAGTTAAGTTTTCCCCAATCTCGGCGAAGCACAGATCAACGAACAAGCCTGCAAACCGAATCGGGTGAGCGAACGGGCAAAACACCGCTAAAACCATAACCAGATTAACTGGCTGTTCTGCGAAATGAAAGCATCGATTATAAACCGTCATCACACATTCACACATTCAGTCTATATAGTTAGCTTCCGATCAGTCATTCAGTAATCTGCAAATCCGTTTTGGTTCTGAATACAGCTTTTTATCATTAAGCGTCTGGTGAAAAGATTACCGTGAAGACAATGCGTTGGGGAAATGTCACATATTTACCTCGTCTATTTGCAACCACCGATGCATGCTGGTTCCCAGATCAGCGTTGCTTCACAAGTGCCGAAATGTGTGTGTGTCAGTGAGTGAGCAGCCAGGTGGAACCGATCGTGGAACGTTGGTGACCGAACACGAAATATGAGGCCGAGTGACTGGACTGGAAATGCGCGTACACCCCAGCCCCACCAACAGTCAGTTGATCTGACTGTGATTTCAGCGTTGTTTGTGCTCGTTCGCTCACCCTACTCGGTTTGCAGACGTGTTCTTCGGTGTGTTCCGGCGAGAATAGAACTTCCAATGTTCAGGTGTGTCACGCATGTCCGAGTCATGAACGCTATTTAGGACAAGCCGTTTGGTACTGACTAGGGATTTTGCAGTCGGATCCATATTTTTGTGGTTGCCATGGCCTCGGATCCACTGCGCATGTTGACTGCCTGGGCTGGCGTCTTGGCGCATACACTAGCGTATAAGCTGCCCATTCGGGCATTGACCAGCTGCTCGTCCTACCGCATCTGTGCATGTGTGCCGTGTCTCAACGACCGATCGTGTGATCGGTTAGTGATGAGGTTCGATATCTTTGTTGACACACTCTTACCTTCTTCTTACACCTGTGCTTGCATGTGGCAGTTGCTCACGCACGGTCTACTCGTTACAACACACGAGCTACTTTACAGACTGACTTTTGGGCCCACGGGATACAACGGTGACAGTCTACAGTAATAGAACTTCTGGATGTAATTTGAATACTATATGTCGACTTGTGCTCAGATCACGCGTTTGGGATTGGAGGTAAGTGAATCGAAGAGAACAGCAGCAGCTAGAAGACAGAAGCCCTGTTGATCATAGTTGATATTAAACAAATCAAAACGGTAGATATAAATCGAAATAAATATTATCGAAGCTTTATCTGGCACAAAAATAGATCGCTTTCTGAGTAGAGAAAATGGCAGATTAGAAATGTGGTAGAACTTTATAACTCACAACATCTGTACCAAAGACTGACACTGTTTCTTAAAAGACGATTAAATCAGTTTATCTATCATTGGCCCCTCAGTTAAGCCGTATAGACCCTGAAATGAAACTCGTTCCAGCGTCGCCAATTAACGCTGGCTTCGTGAAATTCGGTGATCACCACCGACGTGACAATTTGATTCGGGTTGATCTAATGGGTTGTCAACAGATCGCATTCTTGAAATTAAACCGCATCACTGATGTCCATGTATCGCAGGGAGGATCAAAGACTTGTATACTTAAGAAGAACAGCCAGGCTCTCCATAGCTGAGCAGTGTGTTACGCTTCATCATTGACAAAAGAATTTTCCATGGTGGTTTCCAGAGTGAAGAATTTCCTTGGGTAGGCAGGACTGAAAGCTATGTCCAGGATTCGGGTCAGGTTTCCAGCCCATCCAATGGAATATGCACGTCCACATACGTACAAACGTGAACATGCATGCACTCAAAATCTGCAGGAAGTGACTTCGAGCCAGGTTTTTACTTCAGTGACAAAACTGTGACTCCTTATCAATTCTCAAAACCCGCAGAACGATTTCGCGATTAATAGACATCAGCACAGTTTTGACAGTAGACTACATTGTCGGGATACCAACTAAGAACAGCTGACGCCAAGGCGTGGTACTTGCCGAACCATGGTCCGCGGTGGTATGTGTGCATTTTCTAACACGGCATGTTACTATCAGGTCAGGGAGTCAAGTTTTGGGCCGAAAATAGACACTGTAGTCACTGTTCGCAGTTGTGATCCCACCGCTGCTCTCTAGCCACCAATGCATCTATATTGAGAAGAATTACATTGTCTTGAGATCACTTATCAGTCCACCTTATCGGGACAACACGTGGTACGACTGATTTGCTACCTCTTCTATAATTTGATTAGAGACATTCAAGTCATCTTTATCGCCAGCCCACAACACCTTTGGGAGATCTGTCTGAGATTTCTCATGAAACAGGCCTCCGGATAAGTAAGCCTAGGAAACAGTGACAGAGAGTCCTCTCAAAAAATCTGCTTTCCTAGCTTATAAGCACTCTCTTACTAAACTGCTGCTAGCAGAGGGAGACGCTACCGAGGCCTCCTGGCTTTTGCTTCAAATATCGACCTATCCTTATTAGAAACGTACTGTAGAGTCCGGTGATCAAAAACGATGTGAAACCGGACCACGATTAGGTGGCCATGTGTCGCTGAACTGTAAATACCGCCGATAGGACTCTCTTCTGTGTCTGAGGTTGTCCATTTTCTCCATTGTGCTGAAGCCGTGGAAATGAAAATAAGCAGGTGCTTTCTGCCCTGCGAACGATGGTCAATCGCAGGGCGAAAGCCACGCTGCACGCAACACGAAGATAGAGTGAGCCGCCGCGAAGAAGGCGCCCGTCGCTGCATTTGACAGCCCAGCCGACCGCCAGGAGGTTGTGCGGTGGTTCGAGGCGATCAAGCTTAGACAAGGAGCGGATCCATCTGTGTTCACCGCCACTTTGCGAGCACCAATGGACAGGACACTACTAGAATTGAATCAAAAACCGTGACTGAAGTTGTTGGTGGGGCAATTTACTGAGGGTCTCCTGATGGCGGTTCACGACCAAGTCAGCATTGCTCACGTCACCTACTGCATGGACCTTAACAAGTTTGCTGAAGTGACGCGCGAGTTGGGAGTTATGTCCGTGGACTCGCAACAAACGAGCGACAATACGGTCAAGAAGAGACCAGAAACAATACAGAATACGATGAGGCCGCTGGCCGCGGATGTGGCTGTACTGAGAACAGCATCACGGAAGAACGATTGATTAGGAGGCTGTTTCAGTTGTGATGCGAAAGGACATTGGAAGAAGGAATGCCCAAATTGGTTGTTTAGGAGTTCTGGAGAAAAACAGTGTTTCATGATTTGAAATTTTGTTGGATGGGCCAACTGGTAGAGATCTACTGGGGGGAGCCTACATACAACGGTTGAAGTTGACGGGAAAATAAAACAGTACCTGGTCCATACAGGAGTGGCTATTTCGTTAAGTGGTCGTATGAAAAAATGCAGGGTGCGTATTGACATCAACGTCGTGAAGCACCGTTCCATTGTGTCCCCAGAAACTAGACTAACGATCCTCGGAGCCGATTTCCTCGCTTCAACCGATGTCATGATTGACTTGAAGCTCAAAAAGCTGTCAACCAGATATGGTTTCTTGGCACTCGCAGGACAGCAACAAGATAACGTCAACCAAGTATGCAAAGCCAACCCCCCAATTGTACAGCCACCTTCTTACGGTCCATGGTCGAGAAATACACTGAGTTATTCACGAATGACGATTATCCGCACGCCTACTCCAACTGGATTGCACACAAAACACCAACAACCGGAACATACAGACCTCACGGACCCCGTAGGATAACAGTTCTTATTGAACAGGAAGTGAGAAGGCAAGTTGAGAACATTTCGGATGAAGAGGCCAACAGACAGCACAACTCACCTGTTCTCTTGGTGAAGAAGTCCAACGGGAAATACCGCTCTTGGGTGGATTTTGGACGGCTGGATGAGGTAACACAAAACACAGTTGTGTTGATAAAGTCCGTCGCCAACAGTTTCGAGAAGTTGCGACAAGTGAGGTTGTTCACGGTGTTCGATTCACGCTCTGGATACTGGCAAGTGGCAATCAAGATCATGGATCATGGGAAAACGGCACTCACGTAGGACGAAAAACAGTACTAATTCAAGCACATGCCAATTGGCATATCCGAGGTACTCTTTACATTTCGTCGTCTGATGGTTCAATTGGTGAAACGACTGGATAATGTGGCTGAATATGGAGATGATATTGTGATATCCAGTAACAGAATCGGTACATGCTTCCCACCTAGATGCGGTCTTAAAACGAATTGAGAACTCGGGACTTTAGATTAATGCCGCTAAGTCCCAACATGGATGACCATCGGTGGTGGTACTGGGTCATGGTGAAATCAGGCTCCTGTCATAGAAAATAATGACAACTAGGGAAGCCGTTGCTTAGAATTCTAGGCGCGGTTAATGAATCGAGCAAGGAGCCATGGTTGGTTCATTAGAAATGTCCCTTCCATTACATCATTACTGTACGAACTCCTACCAGAAAATAAGAAGTCTCAACTGACGACGGTGCCCAGAGAGCATTCACCCGAGTGCAAAAAATGAACAAGCAACTAAGCACTTGGTAATAGATACCACAACGACACAGTAATAGGCGCACACGGTCCGTAGCCCGAGTAGAGGCACAGAACACGTGTTAACGCAACACGCCTCACTGATTTAATGACACGTACAAGCGGCCAAAACGAGCCGGAATGGTAACCAATAGAATGTAAGACATGTGAGTTGTCGGGGTCAGTCGTGGCCAATCAGATGGCGGCCAAATTAGCAATTTGTTCGACACTACATAGGTAACACCCCTCTCCCTCACAGTGAACATGATAATTCTCGAGTTGGTATCGGTCCACTGGTTTCAGCACGCGTTCCGACCGTCGGAGCTCCGCTGCCTTATCTGTGACTGTTGCTTCTGCTGAAATAGGCTGCTCTGGACATGTCTATGTATCGGCATTCTCTCTCAACCTATTCGGCTCAAGCGTCTTCGCTGTGCGATGTCGAACATGTTTTGAGTGTCGACACACAATGCGGCTGTTAGTCAACTGTTAGTCAGAAGTGTTCCCTCCAGAGCTAATGACTGTAGATGGCCGCCAACCTGGTTTCAACTCAGGAATAACTTCCACAGGTCACTCGGTTGTCAAGAAATGTTTTACTTTCGACAGCACTGGGTCGTGATCCGTTAACCGCTTTATCTGCTCAGTCCGAATCGATGTTGTGTCCGAGTGTTGTATGGGGTTGGTCAATTCGGGTGGCTCATTTGTTGTTGCCGTCGGACTGGCTAGAAGATGACTCAGAGTATCAGCCGTAATGTTGCTGACTCTAGTGACATAACGAAGTTTGAAGCAGTAGGCACTTGGAAGTAACGTGCATCTCTGCATTCTGGGGAAAGACATGCTGAATTCCTTTCTCCTCTCCCAGTAATGCTAACAACGGCGTGCGGTCCGCATGGGTCTCAAAATACTGTCCCCAGACTTATTGATGAAAGCATCTGACACCGAACATTATGGTCATGGCCTCCTTGTCTAGTTGGTAGTAGTTTTCCTCAGATGATTGTGAAGTTTGTGAGGCAAAGGCGATTGGCCTGGAGAACAGACTTCCATCCGCTAGCAAAGTACTGCTCCAACCTCCCATGAGGACGCATGGCACTGCAACATTAGTGGTTTGTGTGGATTGTAATGGACGAGAAATGAAGAAGCTCTCAACTCCCTTTCTGCACCAGGAGACACATGACGCTGCAACAAGCCCCAAATCCAGAGCATATTTTTGTATAATGATGTCTGCAGGAGTGAAAGTAATGTGGAAGCATGTGACAAGACACGATGATACCGTGTCAACAGTCCCAAGAACGAACGGAGCACAGCTTCGTTTTGAGATTCACGTGCATCGAGAATCAGTTGCAGCTTGTTGTCCAACATGTGCGAACCGGTTTTGCCAAGTACGCATCCGAGATAGCGAACAAAGTCGGCAAAGAACTCACATTTCGGTCTCTTTAACTTTAATCCGACTTGCTGAGGACAGTCAAGCACCAAGACCAATGTGTCTAAATGTCCGGATACTTTGGGCTCAGTGAGGATGATTTCATCTAAATATGCGCAGGTGGATTGAACACCTTTTCCCAGGTTGTCTATAAGTCTTTGGAAAATTATTGGGGCCGACTTAACACCAAAAGATAACCATGTGTACTGAAAAAGGCTCATGTATTTAACAACTGTAGTGTAAACACTGGAGGATTCATCAATTCCCACTTGGGAATAAGCATAACTAAGGTCAGTTTTCGTAAATCTTCCGCCACCGGCGAGTGTAGCGTACAAGTCTTACATTCGGGGCAATGGGTATTTGTCCAGTATAGAAACGTGGTTCACAGTTAGTTTGTCATCACCACAGACTTTCACGGATCCATCTGGTTTGACAACAGGAACGACTAAAATACCCTATTCGCTATGTTGCACGGGGATAATGGTACCTTCATTTTGCAGCCAAGTCAGCTCCTCCTCGAATTTTGACCTTAAAGAATAGAGCATGGCCCGAGTTTTGAAGAAACGAGATTGGAAATTAGCACTCGCCCCTTATATTGGCTTTGGGTCCATTTCGTTTATCAAGTTTATCATCAAACACACCGGAGTACTTGGACAGAATATCCTCAGGTTTCGGCTGTCCTACAACTGTTCTAACAGTATCTGACGTACCTAGCATATATTTGATCTAATCCCGTCCCAATAGGTTAGGATAATTCTGAAGTCCGCTTCTCAATGCCATAGTGAACGCGGACATCACAACTTCTCAGAACAGGAATCGGCTGCTCAGTACACGTGTGCAAGGTCGATTGTCACGCAGGAAGTTTGGGTAGATTTGTGATAGATACAGCAGTTAGTATCATTACGGAACCTCCAGTATAAATCTGCATGTGAGCGGTTTGTCCATTTGCACAGAGTAGGGTGAGGATCAACAACAGTTTTCAGTCAACACTCCAAACTGCGTTAAACAAAAGGTCGCCTTCAGTAGAACCGTCGACGGATTTTATTGGTGTAGTGAGGACGAGCGATCGTTCTACACCACTCACACCACCACTAATCTGTAGTGAGGTGGGAGTCTGGGTTCTGACATCGAAATAGCTGCGAGGAAAATACAAGAAACATTGGAGCGCAACATCGCATGAAATGTCTCTTGGTACATAAAGGAACTGAGCATTGGCGCTCATAGCATCCGTAACTTTCTGAGACCATTGTCCTGCGCAGATGAATGTTTTTGTTTGTAGCCATGTTTAAGCGCATAACTCATGTATTGATTTTCCGAATAAACAACCTTTCGTCACCCACATTCTTGGTACACAACACTGGTCTCACCGGTGATTTAGATTTTTGGTGGGCGATAAACTGTTGTAAGACACACGAACCAGATATGCAAGAAACAACACGACAGTCTTGTTGGTACAAACTCAGCTTGATCGCACAATAACTATAGGAAGGATCACTGAAGCATTTGAATCTGTTCATCAGCGATCTTCACAAATCTTTCTTAGAAGCCAAAATATTAGCTATACTTGACTGAGAAATCCAACGTAAGGCTTATTCATCTTTGCCTCCCGAACCATAACAACCCATCGCCATCTAATTGACGGTTAGGAAGTGTGAAAGGTACTTTTCATGTATTGCCTTTTGGTTGCGCAGGTAATATTAGGTAATTCTCGATGGGCTAATACTGGGTTGAGGACGAGCGATCGCATTATACTACTCACACCATTACCATTTAGTAGTGAGACAGCAGCATGGTTTTTGTCAGGGAAGTAGCTGCAGGAAAAATATAAGAAACTTTGGAGTGCAGCATGGCATGAAACGGTTCTCGGTACATACAGGAACTATGCACTGACGCTCATAGCAACCGTGACTTTCTGGGACCAGTAGCGTACGCAGAGCTGTCATGTTGAAACACATAACCCATGTGTTGGTTTCCTGAGTAAATAGTCACTGCGCTACCCACGTTCTTGGCTCACAATACTAGGTGCTTGAATAACTTTTTTTCGATTTTCCGAAGTAAAAAAACTCTAAAATCATCATCGTAATGTCCTTCACAAAGAAGTTCTCAGCCCGGGCAACTCAGTCGTTTCATCTCTTCTGTGTTTTCGGGGGGTTCTCGTGTTCGAACCAACCTTATTTGGATCTTCTTCACATCTGATAATATGCCAGCTATTCTGTGGACTTTCGGGACGCAGATAGTCAAAAAACTTCGCCGTTTGTCTGAAGATGGTGGATGCAGGTAGTGTGAACCAAGAACGGGGATGGTACAAGAGTTGTTTATACGGGAAACCAGTACATGGGTTACGCGTCTCAACCGGACCACGAACAAAGACACGCATTTGCACACAACGCCGGTCTCAGAACGTCCCGGTCGCTATGGGCATCAACGCTCAGTTCCTCCATGTAGCAAGAGCCATTCAATGCGATGCTACCATCCAGTGATCTTTCCAGTACCTTTCCCGTATTTGTCTGGCGGTCATTTCGATGTCGAAATCCATGCTATTACCTCACTACTGAATAGCGGTGTTGTAAGTAGTGAGGTGCAACCATTCATCCTCACTACACAGGTACTGAGTTACCGAATTGATCGGGTAAAGTTCAGGAAGTAATGGCCAGAAATCTGGAGAGAAATAGTGCTCATTACAAACTTGACACTGATATCTGCATCGCCTGAGTAAAGTCATCATGCACAAATGAAAGTATGTGTTTGAGGTATTGTTAAGCTATACACTACCTACGCTGGTTTTCACAACAACTGATTCTTGAGCCATCCAGGTTTCTGACTGCACAACACGGTATTATTTATTGCTTCAAAGTGTGACCGTCAAGCCCTGTTTAAAGGTTGTATTAACATAACAACAAACTATAAACTAGCGTCGCCCGATAGTGTATATCCAGTTAAAGGATATATGGAAGTTTAATCTGTTGAGAATATTCTTGATACAACTTCGGTATAAATCATGCACACATGACTGTTTTTTGACTTTAATGATAGAATAACGTTTCTCAAAAAGTTGATGGTACAGTGCGAGAGCAAGGCGGTTCTTGGTTGCTGAAACGAATAGTAGACCTTGCAGCTCGTGTTGGTGGTTGAGGTGTTTGGTCGGTCGCCGGGTCTGTCGTTTGGATTACAAGCGTTTCATCACTAGACGAGATGATGTAATCAGCGCGTCAGGAGTTGAGGGCAGAGGTTTACGAAATCTGGTGAACGCCTGCCCTCATACCTGGAAGTTAGACTGATCTTTTGACAAGTATTTTGAAGTGATAGCCCCTGTTGCCTCTGAACTGTTGACATTAAAGTTGATTGGTTAATTTTCGCAGCTCTTGGTATTTCGATTCGAAATTTGACGGGTCACCTCCTTTTGCTGTTGAACTTCGGCGCGAAATCTGAGTGGCTAATTTCTGTTACTTATGTCCTTTGCCTAACACGGTCACTCTTTCGCTTTTGAAATTCGATCTGATTAGCTATCCATAATCCTCGTTCGATCACCAATCCGATCTGTTCAAGTTACTTCGTATAAATATGTACGCATTTGTCTGACTTCGCTCTCAATTTACAAAGTCTTTGTCTCACCTCGGTTCACAGGTCCATTAACAGATAAACTTTAGGTGAAAAGATCAAAATCTATTGGAAGTGTCCAATCTAGCTTCGGTTCAACAGAGGAAAGCAACAGGTAGTGACCAACCAAAATCCGGGTCAGTAGGTCAAATTACTTTTGTGTATATGACCACAAGTCTAACAGGCTTTACTAGCATCCATGCTCGAGTCCGTACACGTTGTTGATATCCTCTCACTTGGTGGTGAAGCGGTTGCAATCCAAATATCAAGCTGGGTGAACAACCAGACACCTGAACAACTCGGTTCAGTAAAGTAGACGATGAATACTGTGAACCACAAAAGAAACCCGCATAAAGATCTTGATCAATCACTGCGGTACAACGAATGTGGAGCAGCTCCCTACTGACCTGTTTCGGCTCGATTTCGGGTTTAAGAACGTGCAGGTACAGATGACTGGTTATTGATATTATCCTATCCTGTACTATGGTTCGTTGTGCTGAATAAAAGAAGAGTTTGGCTTTCTCGGATGTACTCATCACCCGGCATGAGGATGGAACTTTGCAGCGATCGGCCCATCGCAAAGCAATATGGGGCGGACAACGTCTTCAGTTCCTCAGCTTTGCCCCGATAGCACATAAGCGGTGTTTGGTCACAATCTTATTTCATAGTGCCAGGCGCATTTGCACCTTCGATAAGCTGCAGACGGAGTAAGAGATACTAAGAAAAACGTTGGTGGCAAACGGATATCCTGAAAACTTCATAGACAATTACAGCATGGTGAGCAAATGCAATGTGTCAGTCCAAATAACTCAGAGGAATGATATATTTCTATCTTTGTATTTCGAAAGAGATCACTTGGCTAACGACGTCAAGCAAAAATTGTAACCTGCCCTATCACGTGTGTATGCGGCTTCCAAAGGAACCGTTCTACACAATCGCGAACGCAGTTTGTCTGACTATTCTGTCCCTCACATTGTTTATCAGTTCACTTGCAGTTTCGGCGGCATTTATATAAGCAGAACAGACCGACAGCTATCTCGGCGAGTGAACGAACACGTCCCGAACTGGTTAAAACAACTCATGGTACAACAATCTCAAACCAGTGAGTCCGTTGCTCGAAGCCCCGCATGATCGACTGCCACGCACTCCAGGATAACAGGTTAGCAGGTTGACACATTCAGCTCATTCACAACCCGAAGCCACTGGCCTATAGCGAAGCTATGCTGATTAGAACTCACCAGCCGGCGCTATGTGCACAAAATTGGCTGAAGCAACCTGTAGGGTTGTTGTGGTAAGGATGACAATATGTGGTGTAACTGTACGTGTGTCCGTACCCTGTTTCTCTCTATTTTTTCGTTGTATGTTACTTGCATATTTTACGTTTCCAACTAGTGAGAGTAAACGAAATGTCAACACATCGCAACATGTCTTCTTCCTGCATTGTTGAAGTTACTAAAGAGCACCTAGTGTTGGAAGTTTCTCAACCAAAGACACCAGACCATGCAGAACCAGATATGTTCTGTTTGGAAAACAGCAGTGCAAAATAATAGGGATGCATGTGAGGTCTTGCTTGGGAAACCAAGCGGGAACCCAGCGGATGTGAGCTTGAAGTTGCTTCAGAGTGTGTGGAACTCCTAGCTGAAACCCAACTGAAACCCACAGCAGTGTAAGTTTGGATGGTTGTGGAATCTGGGTAGTCTCAAGATCAACTAAAAAAATCCAACAGCTTTTCCGAAGATTCCGCCGGTCGACAGAATATTCGAATATCGTTGGACGGCAGGACACAAACAATTAAACATAGACCTAGTTCTGCAGTGTATCCCCAGGCAAGAAATGCCTCTCAGAGAGGATATCGTGGTTCTTTCTAAGAGATTGGTAAGAATATCACCCTGTAAAACCCATTTGGGGATAATTCAACAAAGTTAGCAGATTCGTCTGCTTATTTAGCAAGTTCATTCTTTCACAGCATCCCTGACTTCGTGATTGTCAGTCTCCTGTGTGTACCCGAAAGGCTTCCAGATCTCGTTTGGCTCTTCCTCTCTGTGCAATCAATTCTCTGGTGTAATCACTGCACTGTGATCATATTCCACTGTCTCGATCCACTAGAAGTCGAGTGAAATGAAGATTTCATCGTGCTCGTCTGAACAGACGCACCGTATGCCAATAACACCAGTGGTAATGCAAACTCCCAATCGCATCCTTTGGCTGATAACCATTCCGTGATTATTCGGTTGTTACGTTCATTGGGCCCATTCAACTGCGGGTGATTTGGTGTTGTTCAGGTGCGCTTGGTTGTCAGCTGATGCACGCGTGTTCGAAACTTCTCACTTTCAAAAGCATGGTGCTTGATCCGTCAGGATCGCCGTTGGTACGTCGTGGTTCGTCACAGTGTGCCTCATCACCGTGTATATCACCGTAAACACCTTTTGATCCGCAACGCCAGTCGCTTCGGCCCGACTGTTGAAATATTTTCTCATGACCAGAACGTACCGGTTACCGCGAGTACTCAATGGAATACAGCCAACCCATAAGGTCTGCCGACCAGAGTTCACCGATTTCGGAGACCGGTGTTGAATCTAAATGCTCCACCACAGTCACCTTCCAGTAACGGATACTGTTGGCGGACAACTACGTGAGCTGTCACACCCTCTTTCATCTTCGTTCAGTATGCTCTTCGTTGTAACAGACCGTACGTCCTGGTGCATCCGACGTGTGCCATTTCTTGACAGTGTGCTGTCAGTTTCTTTTTTAGTTGTCTCGGGTTGACCACCACATGAGATCCTCACGCTCTCTTGCCTGAGCGTCGATCACCTTGCATAGAACCTTGTCCTGACTCCTTGAGTGCACTAGTGTTTACGGGGGTTGCTCCATTACTAAACTGTTGGCTCCCAAAGTCACTTGGGGGAAGTTCGCCCTCTACCAGCGTTCGGGAAAGAAAACGATCGACACAACTGCTAGAACCAGGCACGTGATTGACTGTGAAATCATGTTCCTGTAAACACAAAAGACATCAGGCTAATTTGTCTCTCGAGTCCTTCGCAGATGCGATCTATTCCACGCGGAACGGCTGACGCAACAAGCACGGCTAATGCATGTTCTGTGCCCAAACGATTGCCAAAATTTCGTTCCGAATGATTGAATGCTCCTGCTGAATTCGGATCAGAACTCTGCTGACATATTCCATTAAGCCTTACTTCCGACTGATAACAGCCTTAATGCCGCGGTCACTGGTATCTGCTGCTATGACGAACGTTCCTTCTGCATTCGGAAGTTTCAGCGTCAGTCATTGCCGTTACCGATACGGTATCGCACAAATTGCTGATTTTTCCGCTCTCTGATTGGCCACGACTGACCCCGACAACTCACATGTCTTACATTCTATTGGTTACCATTCCGACTCGTGTTGGCCGCTTGTACGTGTCATTAAACCAGTAAGACGTGCTGCGTTAACACATGTTCTGTGCCTCTAATCGGGCTACGGGCCGTGTACATCTGCTACTGTGTTGTCGATTGTTAAGTCCTGTTAACTAGTGGCCTCCACATTTTCGAGAATCAGCCTGTCAATCTCCTCATGTCCACGTCAATATCCTCGTTAAGACGTCGTATTTCGTACATCAACGCTTTTCGATGTTTTATTACTATTCACCCGGCATTCTGCGCAGTATCTTGACCTACGTAAGAAGCCGTGTTCATTAGTTGTGGTCGCAACACGACTGGTATGTGTAGCTCGTTCGACACAGCTGGTTTCGGCACCCCTCTCTCACACCCATCCATCCCACATACATACACGCATTATTCCGCTCATTGGTCACGAACACTATCAAATACAAGGGCTATCAGGTCCCTTCACGTGTGTTCCCGCTATTAGGTCGGCACAAGACATCGTGCCCCGACTTCGTCACACGAGCTAAGTAGTACATGGTCGCGCCGAGAATATGCTGTCTTCCGGACTTGTACAGTTTCATCCAACAAGTCAAGGATTATTCAGACCAACTCATCCGTCTGTCATACCCCGGAAAATTCCACAGTTTCAAACGGTGAATCACAACTGTCAAATTCATTTCCACTGTGCTATTAAAACCTGGTTTGTTATTCACTTGTAGTTGGTACACCGCTACTTACGTGTTATACGCGCATTTTTATTGGCGTCACTATCCCCTGATTATACAGAGATTTTTCGCCAATACTTGGTAAACTCGAAGTGGCCCAGCCTCTGGTATTTTTATCCCTAATTTCCATGTACTAATTTAGCAGCGTGTTAGATACAATGCCAACCACCCTAGTCAAGTCGTGTGCTAACTCATCGGCACCTATATCAAACTTAAACTTAGTTTGCGTCCACTACAATTCTGGTGCCAGGACCTACACACGATTTGCGCAAGCTCAGGCCCAGTTTGCTTTGTGGGACATCACTCAGGAACCGACAATGTTTTAGCACGTCCTGACAGTTTTATTACCGGAAACTGCAGCTGACTTCAGGGAAATTCTGGCATCAGCCGACACAGACTCTGCATATAAACAAATTCGAGACACGATACTTGACCGTGCTACACCTCCTGACCATAAACGCCTAAATTACTTACTTAGTAGCGAGCCTACTGACGACAGCAACCCGTCCCAATTGTTGTTGGAAGTACAAAACTTGATAACGCTTCGTTTGCGCGAATCTTCCTTAAACGCTTGTCCGTTCCCATGTAATGTATTCTTGCACCTACTTCCGATACTGTGTCCATAGCTAAACTTATCAGCATGGCCGGTAGAAATATACAGCTACGAATTTCCGATGTTAATTCCACTCACTCAGCCCCACCAAACGGTCAGCTTCTTGAACAACTCACTGCTCTCATTGAATAAGTTGGTCAACGACGTTTGTCCCACATGGATAAACTCAATCGCCTTACTAGGGAACATACTTCCCAGCTGTCCTTATTACTAAATGTTGGCCCACGTCATAAATATAGATGGATTTTAGTTATCGCGGATGTGCTCCCTCTTATATTGGGAGCTGATTTCCTCACTTACCAAAACTTGTGGGTTGATTCAAAACACAGACGTCTGTTTGACACTGACAGGCAATTGCCAGTTAAAGGTCAGTCGATATTCAGCAGCTCTGTACAACCCTTGTTAATTTTACCCCCGTATAATTCCGTTTGTTCAAACGTTGTAGATAAATTTCCTGAAGTGACAAAGCCGAAATTTCGTACGTGATGCCTTAAACATTCGATCATCCATTCCGTGGTTACTCATGGTAAACCGGTTTTCGATCGTCCTCCTCGATTCCTATCAGATAGTTATGTCAAAGCCAAATACGAACTTCAACGCATGTTTCAACTCGGAATCCTCCGAAAGCATGTGGTTATCACCACTACACAAGGTTCCGAAAGAAACCATTAATGACTGGAGACCATGTGGTGTTTACTAGGCGTTGGATGATATAACTCTACCTAGTAAGTACCCAATACCACACATTCAAGATTTTTCGTCCACTCCTCAGGGTTGCACAATTTTTTCGCATGTAAACATCCTTCGCGCTTAACGCCAGATCCCGATCCATTTTGATGATGTACATAAAACTGCAATCACTACTCTGTTTGATATGTTCGGATTTGTACGCATGTTTTTGGCCTACGCAATGCTGCACAAACATTCTCAGAGTTCATTGACCAGGTTATCTTTGGTTCACCTTTCGTTTTTGCTCACCTGGATAATATTTTAGTTGCTAGTGTCTTACTAGAGGAACTTACTGAACACTTATGCTTGTTAGTTACTCGACCAGTAGATCACGATATCATAATCAATGTTCAGACATGTGTGTTTGGTTCTAATTCATCACGTTTTTTGGGTCACACCATTGATAAACACGGAGTTATACCGACTGCAAACAAACCTGAATCCTTGGAAATTTCCCTCTTCCTATCACATTCCGGCATTTAAATCGGTTCTTAGAGGTGATTAATTTTTAACGTCGCCTCATCCCTTAAGCTGTATCATCATGAGCGATGCTGACAGACTTGCTAGCTAGTCTCCCAGAACCTATAGCATACCAGACAAATCTGTCACATCCAACCATGTAAGGGTGTATCTTTTTATTGATTGAAGCACGTCACCGTTCGCTTTGACCGTAACAGACGGCAGTCCGCAGTTTACTGGCCACAACCTCCGACAGTTTCTTCATCAGCGTGTTACCAACAAACTCGCAAGTTACCTCAAGATCCGGTCGGTATTGGGATGATAGAAATTTCAACTTACTTTGTAAAAGTACACTCAACTTTTCTGTTAGAAAAAGGAGATTTAAAGAATGCCGTATCTGACGTAACCTGTACCTAAGAAGCCTGCTTTGCCAGAATACAACCAAAAGTCCCACTGAGCTAACATACAGAGCACAGCCCACAATTCTTCAGACATTCCGATACGTGGAAAACTTAAAAAACAAAATCATTATCAGAATCCACGAGTTAAACCGACGCCCATTTTGTCAGGCGACACACTAACACGTTTGAAACTATCCGGTGTTCGGAAATGTCAAAAAACAGAACCTCAGAAAAATAAAACAGAAAATGGACTGGAATTATAAAACCTAGAGAATGCAAAATGTATCAGCTCAGAACATTTGTTCTGTCGTCACAGGGACTCAAACGTTGTTACAGCGCCACCCAAGTATATGAACCAATAACATGGGCTTTGCAAATCACCACTATCCATCGCGCTTGCGTGGACCGGTAAATAGGTGCTCTATTTCTGATGCATCTGCCCCCAGATAGAGGGGCTGTACTAGGCGTTCAGTCGGTCTGTCTTTCACCCACCTCATGCGCTGACTTTGTGAACACAGGGTACCCGCTCACTGGCGTGCGCTGGTTCGTCATACGGCGTCTGACGTTCGATTTCTCAAGGTCATTTCCATCCCATTGGTTGTTAGTTCCCCATACATTCCGTTAGGATGTTACGATAAGTGATTCCCGTTCGATGTTCTTTGTTCGTAAGAAAACAGCATCCGTAGTTTTCAATTAGGTGAATCTTTCCTATAGCAACTACTGTGAGGGGATACTTGACAGAGGAGACAGACGCCAGTTTTACCAGTTTTACCAATAGCCCAACTTTCTGGCAGTAAGTTCTACCTTGATATAGCATAAAAATAACAACTACCATGCTTCATTTTGCCATCACATATCCACCAAGTATTTGTTTGTATCAATTGTCTTCGTTGAACGTGCGATGAAGTCACTCTGAAGAGCGATAACCTTTGGCATCAGGTCCGTATTTACTTCCACTGTAAATTCTTTCAGATTATCTGCTAAATATGGTACAGGGACAAACGAAATGGCTTCATTTGTTGAAGCTTCCTCATCCTCCTTAGTCCCAACACCCTTGATCTCCCTTAACTTTTTCAAGCAGGAGACATTAGCATCCAAGTGATGAGAAACAAACATATCTACCACATATGACGTACCCATGGAATGTGTCAGTTTGAGAGCAGCGGCTGAGACACAATCAGAATATTCTGGACCAGTAGATATCTTAAGTCGACCATCACTCACATTTGATCGCAGCCTTCGCATGCAGCTAGCCTCTTTCGAAAAGAAGCACTAGACTCGAGTTTCGCTCTTATTAGAGCTCATCAGTAGTACATATCCTTGCCACGGCCGGGATTTGAACTCCGGCCATTCCAATCATGAGGCAACCGTGTTAACCACTGCGCCATCGACCTCATATTAGGCAAGATCGAATTATCAAATCTGAACGCTCAACCACTCTCGTTTGTGAACAACGATCAGGTTACCCGATCACCTCATGATTGGAATGGCCGGAGTACAAATCCCGGCCGTGGAAAGGATATGCACTACTGACGAGCTCTAATGAGAGTGAAACTCGAGTCTAGTGCTTCTTTTCGAAGGAGGCTGGCTGGAAATTCTATCTGAATGCGAACGCTCCGATCAAATGTGAGTGATGGTCAACATGAAATTGAACCAAATCCCCGACTACTCATTAGTAATCAGTATATATCTATTGTAAACTCTCGAAAGAACGCTGGATCGTTCATGGCAGTGAATAGCTTGATAGTAATCGGAATCTCCTCCTCGTAATAATTAACGGGAAAACTCTTGCTGCTGTAAATAACGCGATTTTCCGTAAAAATTGACTTCAAGGCAAACCGAACGACGGGTGCAAAATGCAACCTTGTTCTGCTCCGACAACCTCTGTAAGAAGGGGGGAATTACAAGTTATTTATGTGGTGCGTAGCATCACCATCATAATAACAGCCATGAGCCTGACCAAAACGTACTGTGGCTCGGGCCGCCGCTCACCTCAACAGTGATGTGGAATATCCTAGAATGAAACGTTACTAAGAAGGTCGACAAATACTAAAAGAAGACTAAGCGGAAGAACTAGAAATGGTATGGATACAGGTAAGCCATTGACTGCAACACACCGCCATCTCGGATGACGTATCTAACCAGCGGTTTTGGTGATCACGAGGACCTTATCCAGGCAGGCGATACCTGCCCACTTTGCTCAATGGAGCAGTCAAGGTCTTCATATTTCGTGACCACGTTGTTGCTTGACCACCACGCGGTTTTACCCAACTGTTGGTGGCCTCAGTATATAACGCCCGGTACGGTCAACGCTCAGCTGGCGTACGGAGCACGTGACCCAACCATTGCAAGCTGTGCAATTGATCGCGCATCCCGAGCGCTCCGGAATACGCGCCGGTCAACTGCCACATTGCTCACGCGATCAGTC
>QNGE01003489.1:70187-82997 GCA_008508345.1 Paragonimus westermani
TAAAAATAGTTCTGCTGTATGCCCATAGGATCGTGCCTCACTGCCTAAGCACTCCTACGCGGTCAGCAGTGCGACATACAATCCTATGAGTGTAACTGCTTTTCGTCTGACTGCTCCCCTTTGGCCTGTCTGACAAGGTTGCACCTGGAAGGACCGGAGTCCTAGTCAGTATAGCCCGCTGGATCAAAACAGTACACAAGCCCGACCACCTCGTCAAGGTAGCAGTATAGGTCGGGAGGTGCGTAGCGAATCGAAAGATAAGATAAGATAAAGATAGAGGGACAGTTACCAAAAATAGTAGTCCTGGTTTTAGCAGACAGTGGACTAGTAAAACGAATGGCAATTACTTATCCTCATCATGAGAAATAAAAGCCTGCCACGAACATGTACTAGATCACCGTATAACGTTGTGTTAAGAAAGCGTTTTTTAATCATCTCTCGGGTGGTACTGAGAACAAGAGTTTTGATCAACTGTGTTCAGAGTTTCGTTGAACAGGAGGAAGATGACACACCTGTGTGGTACTAAATAGAAGGGAGTATGGGCAACCCAGCGGGGGAGGGAGCGTGCACGGATGGCTGGCTAGTGGTCCGTTTTATCGCCACCCTTCGGATGGCCGCACTGTGATGCCTTACGTA
This sequence comes from Paragonimus westermani, assembly GCA_008508345.1. Lineage (NCBI taxonomy): Eukaryota > Metazoa > Platyhelminthes > Trematoda > Plagiorchiida > Troglotrematidae > Paragonimus > Paragonimus westermani. The sequence continues at coordinate 70,824 of QNGE01003489.1, forward strand.
CACCTGTGAGAATCACGTGCATGCGAATGTGTGGTCACATGGCCGTGGGTGGATCCGCGCGTGCCTGACCACGTGATCGTACGTCAGAGTGACATCCGTGAGCTGCGTGACACGAGGTTGATATTCGGGTATGCATGTGACACGCATCATAGGCTAGTCAGGATCAAGTGATTTGGTCGTTTGCAGGCCCTTTAACCGTAGGGAAACGGGCTAGAAGTGGAGGCCGGATGTTGGGCGATCGGAGAAGTCAAAGCCGTGGACGGCTTATCAATGTGTGGTCGCTGTACCTATCCTAGATCCCCATCCCTAATTATGTGACATCATCTGCGGATGCAAATCACGACGGCAGTCACGGAAACACCTGGTTTCCGGTACCAGAAACTCTCAGAATGATTCGGCGACAATGATGCAGTCATCTCGAGCTTGGCTCGAAAGAAGAATGAGGTGTTCACTGTTTCCACTGTGAATTTGAGCAACGAAGAAAGGAGGGGACATTCCATGGCATTCGCCCCCTGAGTTCCATCGGGAAGTTAAAGAAAACTGTTACAAAAACCAAGGTGAGCTGATGCAAGGCTGTGCTAACTGTTGAGAACACAGGGAATTTCGCGGTCCGTCCAAGCCGATTTTTGGCTCGCCCGTACAGTAAACTAAAAAATTGGTGGATGGGCACTGTGGAGTTTCATACACACAACCAGAGGACATCATGAAAATCTGGAGGAAGCATTTTAGTAGCTTATTGAGTCGACCTGCTACCACTGACTGGTTGACAGTGAATGAGCTGTTATGGTAATCCAACGAAGAAAGATTCACTTTCGTCCATGACCTAGCAAAGGTTTAAAGGACCATTGAACAACTGAGAAACAGAGAAGCTGCGAGTGAAGATAGGCCACCATGGGAACTTGTGAAGCATGGCGATCAGGCCTTGGAAAGTGCTCTGCTCTCGCTGGTTCGCCCCATCTGGGAACAGAAAGCGGTCGCACAGGAGTTCAAAGGTGTCTTCATTGCACTTTAATTCAAAAGCATGGGAGCAAGCTGTGCACGGACTGTCACGAGGGGGTCAGTTCGCAGAGCTACTTTGAAAAGGTTCTAATGGAGGCGCTCTTCACTTTGTCTAATGCTGAAATCTAGGAGAAAAATGTTTCTGATGTACAGCGTTGATTCCTGACTAGTCTCAGTATTACTGACATTGTGGTCACCACTCACCACCTTGAGGATGCCCCGTGAGTGGAACCAACCGTTGTATGTTCCCGTTGTGGAGTTCACTATGTTGGTTGATTCCGAGAGCCAGGAAGCATTGTGAACGGTACTTGGTAACTTTGGATGTTCAGGTAAGTTCGTCAGGTTGACTATAATGTTACATGCAGATATGGAAAGAAACGTGTAGTAGCTCGGATAGACCCGATGTTTTTGGCATTGCCACTGATGAGAATCAGGGTTATCTTAGCCCCAAGCCAAACTGCCTGTGATGATAACAATAACACCTCAGAGTCCGGAGAATGATGCTCAAGGTGAAAACCGCATCGATGGTTGTCTGTTGAATATTCGTCGTTTCTGCGCTCCACTTCATCTACGTAACTCGACCGCTCGGATGCTGTTGTTCGCAGATGATGCAGTGCGCAGTTAAGAAGAACCATTGGGACTGACCATGGTCTATTCAGCCATGGCGCCGAGGTCCCTCTGTATGTCACTACAGATCAGACATTCTCTTTCATTTAGATTTCTCTAGGTGAAGTTGTAATACTCACACTTGAAGTCAGTATCACCGAAGGCATTGTGGATAACTGCACGGACTTCGACGATGTATGTAACAACTTGATTAATTGATCTGCCCGTGGGCCGCGAGTTGCGAGCTAACGCGGTCAACCTTAGTGCTGATTCCGGACGTCCCGAAAGAAGTATCTGGAAAGATCGCAGTCTATGATGCAATAAGGTTTCGTGCGCTGGTGTAAGGTAGTACAGTTAGTGTAACCTGCACATGTCAACATTGGCAAAAACACATTGTGTGTATTCAATGGTTGGATGTTGTTCTGAAAACTGAATTAATTAGTAGGGCAGACACAGACGGGATTGGTGACATTTTGACGTTTAACTAGGTTTGCTGGTTGAGACAGGCTAGTCCGAGAACAGATGTCGCCAACGATTTGTCTATGATCTTGAGATCTGGTGGAACGATAGGTAAACAAGGTCTGCACGCGTGACCCTGACCATTTGTAGTGTGAGTTGCATTTGATTGGACTGATGGACTTCAGCTAATCCCAACCATCGAGCTACAGGTTCAGTGGAGGCCAACATCGCTATAAGTCGGAAAATCAGTGAGGCATATTTATGCGCCACTAGAACAACCAGAGTCCCTTGTGATAATTATATAGGTTCATAGTCCCTGCTGTGTGCAACTGGTTTGCCGAACGTTTATTGGGAATTTATGATGTACGGTTCAGTATGACGGTACGTGCTATGATGCTAATTGTATTTGTGTAACGTGTACCTGCTAGTTCGTTGGCGTAAATTATGGTTCTTCAAAGTCATTCAATTCTTAAAAGTTTTTCCTCTGGACGTTATGGCCAATAAATGTAATTCGTCATTTTCATGATTTACTTATCTACGTTACGCACTGTGCTTTCCGGTTCACGGTACAACGGTCTTGTTTATTCCACAGGCTGTCTCGGTTAAGTGAGTTAATATGATGTTGATAAGTAACTTTCGCCAGGCTATATATTGAGACTTAACTAAAGGCTGACATTATACATCGTGGCTAAGACCGGGCTGAGGTTCGGGCCTGGTTAAACGTGAGGTGTGAGTAGGCTCTCAAAGTGAGCAATGTTTGTTAGTAGGTGGCACCACACTAGTTGGCACTATGACTCTCAAGCTTTGCGGAACTGACAGCGGAGTGAACAAATTTGAAGTATGGTAGTGAACTTGAGAGAAACGACTAGCGTGGTGGCCGCTGTAGGAATTGAAGAAGTGTCTTTCCACTACCAAATGCGTTCCATAGAATTTGCGGTTTTCTTCAAGAGTATTTGCTATGGTAGTGTTCCTTATAAAGATGGTCACCATAAGGGAGCCACTGTACTGTGTGTTTGAGTTACATCGGAAGAGAAATATGGCTGGGTTTTGTTAGAAGAACCCTTTTTCTGTCTAAAACCGCCTCCTTCCTCGAGAAAACGAACCTACCCAATCCCAATAGGCAGAAATGTCGTGAACATTCGAGAAGTGACCTTCATTACTGTTTTTACTTGTTTGGCTTCTACTCCGCTATGCTCATTGGTAGCTTAATGATCTTAACTACTTTTTGATGTCTGTCCTTCGTTTTTTTGGTTCGAGAATGTTAATAGGTCACTATGACCCTATAAATACCATGCAATTTTCTCCCTGTCGCACACGTTTTCGGAGCAGAACAAGGTTGCTCTTTCTCAACTGTCTTTTGGCTTGTCTTGGGCGCAATTAACGGGGACCGCTGCGTATTTTCGGGACCAGGATTTGCCGTGTTGATCATATCAAGGAGGAGAATCCGATTTCCTATCAATCGCCTTACTATACAGGGGACGAACCAGCGAACTGAGTCAAGAGTTACAACATTTTTCACAACCATGCGAAAACCGCATTCATGCAGCAGATGTACTCGGAAACAGCTCAGAATATGGCTATGGTTATTTGAAAAAGTGATTGTATGCATGTTGTGGAATTAAAATACAGTGTTTCTGATGGTTGGGAGCAGTGGTGGTGTTGTTTGCGGCTCGGGTTGATGGTTTTGGTATTGATATGTTCGCCGAGCTTGGCATTTAGGTTGCTTTCCATCGGAAAGCGACCAACCAGAATCCAGGCTAGTAGGTCAACTCACTCTCCTATATAAGAGCAGGCATCGATCAATCTTCACATTCAAAATATACGCTGAAACACTTATGCACTGGTGATGTCACCTCGCCTGGTGATGAAACGTTTGCAACGACAAAATTATATGGCAAAACCGTACTATACTTGGATTGCGTATGACTGATGCAATCAAGCGTGACCTATCGCTAACCGCCTACTATCAACTGGGACACGCGGTTTATCACACGGTCCCTTTTTGTTCGAAAAAAACAATGTGAGTCAGAAGCTGTCTACCTGATTGTCACACAGACTGCTCCATCCTTGCTTCATTTCAGTAATGTAAACAGCATACTGCTCATTGTTATTGCGATGTCTGTACAGAACCTAGTAAACGATGAACTGAAATGCTGACAGAGAAATATGTCCTGTTTCTTCATGAATTTTTATGATGTGAGGTGGACAAGTCGTTGAGTTTACAAAACTAAATAGTCTGGACCAAATCGCACTAGGGCTACAATTCACGTATACTTCGAGGTTAGTGAGTTCAGTGCAACCTGAGATAACTGTATTGGGGTAAGTCAACAAGTTCAGAACTTCCTTTGTTCCAGCAAGTTAGCTGAGGAGCAGAAATTCAAATACTCGAAGACAGTTCGTTAAATAATAAAGTTTCAACAAGCGAGAAATTTTCAAGTTGACCATCACTCACCTTTGATCGCGGCCTTCGCAACCTTCAGATAGACTTTCCAGCCAGCCTCTTTCGGAAAGAAGCACTAGACTCGAATTTCGCTCTCATTAGAGCTTGTCAGTAGTGCATATCCTTGCCACGGCCGGATTTGAACTCAGGCTGGCTGGAAAGTCTCTCTGAATGCAAACGCTGCGATCAAATGTGAGTGATGGTCAACTTAAAAACAAGCCAAAACCCCGACTACTCATCAGTAAACGAGTTGTTGCATAGAATAAGGCATTTTGGAATGGATAGAGTAGTCTAAAGCATCAGATCAAGAAACCAGTCTGTTTAGGGCTGTTGGAATTCAGATCCTGGGCGTTATGTCGCCCCCGAACAAGGATACATGTGGAAATAATCTGCGGTGCGATGATGTGCTGTCTAATTAATCTCACGGCCCATAGTTGGACATAAACCACTGAAAAATGCACCCCTCACTTGCCATACTGATTGCATGCGGTGGTAAAGATTGCCCGCGTTTTACATGGCACGTGACTAAACATACTGGACGTACCCAGTAGAATACACGGGCAACATACCTCCAAGACAATCTGTTTCTCTAAATTTACCTGTAGGTGTCATGGTGAAACTTATATACTCGTTGATCTCTGGTGGTCGTTGCATTTCACACTCACTCCAGAGATTCAAACACACTCATTGTAGGCTTGATCACTGATGTAGACCTACCACATCGGCGTTGCAAATGATCCCAGTGACGTTGAGTGAAGTTTGTGAACCACTGGACCATTCAAACGCAACTCACACCTCAGCCAGTTTTACCCAATGCCACACGCGCCAGCCATGTCTAACAGACCGCAGTCCAGGGTCACACCCACCATCCAAACAGAGTATCCTGCGGGAGTCACATGCGAGTTACCCACGCTCATGCGGTTACCCGCACATGTGGCACAATTTGAACGCCCTTGAAATAGCATGACGTGGCCAGTTGACAACACAAACAACGCCGGACTCACTTCAACATGCCTACCACAAGTAACCCTTTCTGCGCCGTTATCCCCGTCCCCGCTTCTGACGTACGGTCTGGATCGATCGTTACCTCACGCATCATCTCGATGCCGATAGTAGATGACGTGTCACCCATTTGCCTGTGGGTCCTTGCGCTCACAGTTTATTCCTTGCCATAACTTAACACCGTTTATTACTATATGTTCGTAGTAGACGTTTATTTCTTTTGATATTGACGAATGAAACCTAAGCCTTTTATATTCGCATCGGCCACATCGATTCGGTAACGTGTCATTGGATGGCCCGACCTTGGCTCACACTACCATGTTAGCTGGAGCAATGAAACCAGCATTGGACAGCTTTGAAAACGGTGCAAATGGGTGAACGCGTGTAGACCAATTGAAAAACTACCAAACTGACTCTACAAGCTGCATCTCAGGGTGATCCGCGCGTGCTTATTGGCAGTCGTATGGTTGGTTCGTTTTCATCGTTTCCGTGTGTTCGAGACGTTTTCTGTTGCGCCGAATGGGTCGAGTCTACGAAACAGGCAGGTGACTTCGGTAATAGGAACCAGTGCTGTGAGAGGTTACAAGGTAATTCTTGGCCGTATTCACTACCTTGACGACTACACATACCGTCTACGATGAGCTGGTATCTGTTAATCAGAGTGGTCATTCGAATCGTCCTCTTCAGTCCACCCATCTCTGATTGAATGTTACCTTCGGAGAACCTCTGGTATGGTGGGCTGCTGATTCTGGCTCAAAAGAGTAGCGTCCGGTTGAACTGTCTTTTAGTGGAAGCATTACACTGGAGTTTGTCACTAACCTGGAAATATGCTACTGAAACACGGTCGTTTCCGATGCATTACAACAGAATTTCGCGTACAAGCGAGCAAGTTAACTGTCCCATTGCCAAAGGAAACGCGTTGGGGCTTATCATCCCAATAGGCTCAATCAAATTTCATACTCGACACGCGAGCTCTCAGACAGGTGCTGCGTCGGAAGCAGTGCCAACAGTCGTTGGCCTACCGATCGATCAACTGTCGTATTGGCGAAAGGATCAGTATGGTATGTCCTAAATCGAGATCATTGTGTGACACTCGTCTGCCTGGGATATGTGAACGTGCGTTCGCGATATGGTCTGAGTTCAACGGACTACATCACAAATTTGGAAGCGGCACAGACCTGTCGTGCTCCCAGTGAATTTATCTAGCCGAATCGACCAAATCAACAAATAGATTAGCACAGTACATCCATTTCCTTTTTAAAATTTGAACTAGGTCACATTTTGGACCTGACTGATAAGACGTTTGAGTCGGTCAACCTCTAAAGTACTCGATATTTCTTGTACTGAACCTCATCAATGAAATCAGGAAAAGTTAAGACCAGCGCCAGCAACACAACAAGGTTTTCTAGGAAGTAGATGAAATCAGGGAGTACTCCTCCAAGCCAAAAAATCGGTCAGACCAAATCTGTCAATTGGCCTTGCTGAAAGGAAATTTAACGGCGTAGCGTTTGCAGTATTGTGATGGATGACCAAGTCGGAGACGCGAGTATTCCAGTACTCGGCGGAGTAAATCAATGTCTAAAGACCCTTAGCGGGTGGGTTGCGGACACCATGGGCGACCGGACAAGCCATTGTCGAAAGGAATCGGAGGAACGAACGAGAAACTACAGGGAGGTACCCACAAGAGAAGGCGTCAGCCACACATAAACCAGGCAGAATTGCACACGAAGTGCGAATGGAAGCCGGTGGTGTGTTGTGGACGAGAACTCCGGACCATAAATGCGAGCGCGCGAATGGTATAGAGACGAGCAAGTTGGACAATACACAGCGTGCTTTATTGAAAGACTTTTTACTAAAGTATGACAGACTCGCTGTCTGCGACCAACTCTTGCTGAATCCTTAACATGAAAAAGTCTGCTAAGATGGGCCCTATTGGTCTTCCCATGGTTACCCTGTCCATCTGACGGTAGCGCCGAAGACAGTAACAGCTGGCATGGCAAAGCCTCAAGCTATCACTAGGTAGAGGCAAGGTAATATAGCTCATTTCAACGAGCTCACAAAATGTCAATTGCCTCTTGTAGTGGGACATTCGTGAACAGTGACTGAACGTCTATGGAACACATTAGTTCACTAGCACGATCTATGTTGTCTAAGCCATTCATCAGTCCAAAATAATCTCAAGTGGAATATATTTGAAACTTTTGTTTCCATGAAATTAAGATGATGACTAACCAGCATACCAATTTATGGGATTGAGTATTTGTCTTCACCAGAATAGGCCAAAGCGGCATCCCAGACTTGTGTTTCTTTAGGGAGGCTGAAGAGTTGAGGTATCGACGACATGGCGTCATGTCACCAGTTATGCACATTTGTAACAGAATTTGAAGGTGCCATCCTATGTGACCTTCTATAGCAGTGGCATTGTCCACTGTGTCTATTCGTTGAATTTTCGTTTGGTCCTCTATTATTGACGGTATCTTCTGTACATACGCTTCTTGGTCCAAAATGACTGCCCCAGATCATTTATCTGGCTTAAAGATCACTACATTTTTTTTACTTGAGTTCTCTTAATGGTTGCTTTGTGACGACACATCAGAGTCATGATAAACCCACTAGCTGTACCGGTGAGTTTGGTTTTAGGCCAGCCTAGGTTTTCAGCAGTAGTTTGCTGAAGACCTGACAGTTGATCAATTAGTTTCTCAAATTGGGCTTTGGCGAAAATACGATTAGGTCTGTGTGATGATACATTACACCCCAGACCCGAGGCTTTCAATTGCCATCCGAATGAACTTCAAGGGTTACTCAGTGAGTGAGTACAGACATAACCAACGAAATAACTGAAATGTTAATCCATCATCTGATTGGTTGAACTTCAGTTTAATTTAGACGACATGCGCACCAGGAACAGGAGTAACCACATCTCAGATAAAACTGGTGTACGCATCATCCAGACGTTTGGCAGAAGTAGGTGTTGGCACATGATATCATCAGCGAACTCTGTGAATATTCGAATAACTTACAGCTGACTACATGCTCATGTTACCACGAATAAGCGGGAAGCTTATAGAGTTTGGAGAACATCAGTGGCAGGACAATCATCTGTTGGTGGGCTCGGTCGAACACTTCTTAGCAGGCCATGAACACCGCCGGTCGCAACACTTTTCCACCAGTCTTCGGGCTGATTTACAGGTAAACTGTGGCATGCCCACCTGCTTCATGTTAAACTCCCCAATGGTCTACGCCACATTTTCACCATGGGTCAACTGATTAAAGATCAGTTCAATAAGCTATTCACTTGTCAGATTGTCGAGACGCTGTTCTCTTACTTGAGTTCTAGAGGGGTGATCTGGTTCCGGCATGATGATTTGCCCGGACCAAATCGCGCGCGGCCACCGTCCGGCAAGCTGAACCGAGACAGGTGTGATCCAACGTACCTCAGCGTAAGAAAAGTCAAATAGACAAACAAACAGACATTGTGGACGGACTAGTCACCCCATGGCTCAGAGATCCGACTTGTCTTCGGTGGAATAAAAGCAAACATTCCAAACCGTCATCACACATTCACACGTTCAGTCTGTACAGGCAACGTTTGGTCGTTCATCCAGTAATTTGTAGATCTGTTTCGGTTCTGAATGGAGCTTTTTATCATTAAGCGTTTGGTGCGAAGAGTATCGTGATGACACAATCTGTTGGGGGAAATATCACATACTTACCTCGTCTATTTGCAACTACCGATGAATGCTGGTTCCAGACCAGCGTTGCTTCTCAAGTGCCGAATCGTGTGTGTGTGTGTATGAGGGCCCCAACCTGGTTCACAGATGACAGTGCATTGTTGGCACATAATGAAGAAGAACTGCAACGGTTGGCGATAGCCTTCCCGTCGGCTGCATCCTAATTCGGATTGGACATTATAACAGGTAAGAATGTTTCTTTCTTTCAGGATTTTCCTGGTGGATGTGCTGCTTGTGTACCTCCACCCCAACTCCGCATCAATGGAGACATTGTGGATAGCTGCGGGAATTTTTGCTACTTGGGTAACAATTTGTCGACAGATTTTTCCGTGGACCGCGAGCTGAGAGTGCGTGTGGCGAAGGCTAGTGCTGGTTTCGGACGTTTTGAAAGGCGTGTCTGGAAGAATCATAGCCTGAAGATGGCCACGAAGCTGTGTGTTTACCGCTCAATCGTGCTGTTCACACTGCTGTATGACAGTAAGACGTGGACATTGTATCGGCGGTACATGAGCTATCTGAGCCGCTTCCATGTGCAATATTTGAGGCGCATCTTGAGAATCTTTTAGTCGGACATGATTCCGAACACTGAGATACTGCGACGAGCCAGCATGGACGAGATGGAAGCCATGTTGTTGCTGAACCAGCTCCGTTGGCTCGGTCACGTTCGTCGGATGGGTGATGACCGTATCCTGAAGCAGTTACTGTACGGACAAGTGAAGTCAAGTAAGCGAAATCCCGGTGGTCAGAAGCGTAGGTACCAGGATGTTGTGCAGGTAAGTATTTTACGTTGTAACATTGATTTTAGATGTTGGGAAGATTTGGCGTTGAACCGGACGGTCTGGAGGAATACGGTTCGGGCAGGCGTGCGAAAGTTCAACGAGCGATTATTGCACGGTCGCGAAGGAACCATCGGTGCCATAGGTCGCGGTGACGTGAATATATGGCGTTGCGATGTGTGCGGCCGCGAATGCGCTGGCCGTTTGGGGCTAGTAGGTCACCAAGCTACTCATAGTACACCGTCCGCGAAGAGACGGCCAGTACGTTAGGCTCAGGTAGGTCATATCAGTGTATCCATTCTACTTCTGTTAATGATTGCAACGGTCAACAGCCTGGTCGTTGACAATTAATCCGCTCCTCTTATCAGAAACTTGGTTGTCTGCAATCTGTTACCCATTCATTTCTTTAGCTTTGTTGGTGTATTGTATGAGTGGCCTGTCTGGATTTTCATAGTTCAATGTGAATTTTGTTTTTCATTCCTATCTTCTTTGGGATGCACTAACCTGCACTCCTATATTGCAGCGCTTCTTGTATTACACCTCACAACTCTTTCTTCCTAGTTTAGAGCTCGTCATTGCAGCCTCTCTCCGTTTAGTTTCCAAGAGATGAGTTTCCTTTACTTACTAGCCAATCAACTGGCCATTCAGCATTGGACACAAAGGCCTCATTGTCACACCTGCCGGTCTTATTCCTTCGGGTTTACACTGGATATGTGGTGTATGGGTGGAACTGCAAGTGGTGCAGCGCAAGCCAATTGTAGCGATGGATAAGCGCAGGCGTCTTTTGGCTTCGACCACTGTGACAGGCCAATCCGAATCGGATGCCGCCAACCATGAGTGAGCAGCCAGGTGGAATCGATCGTGGAACGCTGGTGGCCAAACACTCGGACAATGGGGCCGAGTGAATTGACTGGAAATGCGCGCACACCTCACTCCCACCTACAGTCAGCTGACCTGGCTGTGATTCCAGCGTTGTCTTGTCTTCGTTCATTCACCCGACTTGGTTTGCAGACGTGTTCTTTGGTCTGTGCTCCGGCGAGAATAGGAGAACTTTAAATATTCAGACGTGTCACGCACGTCCGAGTCAAGAATGCCGTTTAGGACAAGCCGCTTTGTTATCGGATCCATACTTCTGGGACGTACTGTACATAGTCCCGTAACAGTGGACACATTAGGATCAAGCCATGTCACAGGAAGTGAGACGGCACGCAGCATTACCACGGTGCTAACGCCATGCGTGTTCTCGGATGTGTGTGCGTACGTGATTAAGTGCGGATCCGCGACCAACGCTGAGATGTCCTGTGAACTTAATAACGCAGGCTGTGGGTGACAGCACTACACGGAAGGTCGAATGTAATGGCTTACCCCTACCGACCCTGGTTAACGATCGGAGCCTGCGGTACCGCTTATTTGGCTCACATGACACTTTTACCGTTTTAACAATGTGGTCCAGGATGAACGTCACAAGCAAGAGCACACTGATCTAGTAACTTAGGCGGGGAAAGCAGCACACAACATCAGGACGTAAGAAACGAAATAAAGATACGGTATTTCACTAACGAATAAGGTTACCATGGTTATCTTTTCACGAAATGAGAATTTGCATACATGCGTGGAAATATTTTTTAAACTGAAGGAAGACTAAGTGAAATCTGTATACTTGGGCTCTGGATGGTCTTGAATCAGCTTGACGTTTCTGTCACCAGTTCGTGTCTAGATGAGTCTTCACTTTTTCACAACTGAATCTCCTCTAAATTATTAAATCCGAGAGAACCCTTATCAATAGTTAAATCCATAAGCCTCCCGATAAGAGGTTGTATTAAGTCATTCTAGATTCTGTCGTCCCGTTAGCAGGCTGAATCAAAGTGTCTGCGACACGCGCCGCAAAATTTTTATGTAGTCTGTGATATTTCTCAGTTCTGTGCCCTCGTTAGCGAGCAGTGTAGGTCCAATTTACTTTATATTTTGGTCGTAAGTTAACAGTAAGTATACTGATATTGGATAGCACGTGCGGCTTCGAGAGCGTAGTGATGAATTCAGTCAATAGGCCAACACGACCTTACAGAACATGTACCATGCCTTCAGCTAATATGGTTGGCGGCATCCGATTCGGATTAGTCTGTAACAGTGACCGAAGCCAAAGGACGCCTGCGCTTATCCA
>QNGE01003490.1:4292-82980 GCA_008508345.1 Paragonimus westermani
CCCCCCCAACTCACCCCAATTAACACTGACATCGTAAAACCTGGTGAGCATAACCACAACTGAGTCATGTTTGTGTTTTACCCAATCGCCTTACCGTCGTAACATTTCTTATCAATAACTTCGTTTATTGTTACTTGATTTGATATATAATTGTACCAACCTAAGACGAGAATTTATCGAAAACAGTTCTGTTCGCTGAAACCAAAATTGTTTTACATGATTTCTACAGGGATTTTCAATCGTTTGAAACATACCAAGGACCCCTCGACGGTTAAACAACTCAAGCTGTACTTGATTACGTCAACGACATTGCTGGAAACTGTGCACGTTAGACTACGCAGATATCGTTTAAGTGATTGCGATTGCATGAGCTAAGTGACAAACAATCATCTTTTAATGCTCGGAACGATACTCGTCGTCTGACATAACTGGGAGCAGCGCAAGGACGCGGGTCTATCTTCGAGAGGGCAGATATGCTTTTGTTGCGAAATCGGACATATTTGATGACGTTCGCCAGTTATCTGTCCCTGGCATTCTCTGTTTGCACGGGTTTGTCACTAAATGGCGTAATCACCATTTTAGAAATGAAACTGTTGGATAATCGGCGTTCAAGAATAGTATTGCGAGCGTTCCTAACATCCCATCTTCGATGTTGTTAGCTTGGACACTTACCACGTTCTTCAACCCACTGAATCATTAGTATATTCTTATTCCACGATGTCGATATCTACTAGGAAAGGTAGCGCGGCAACTGGGTAACGCAGCGTTGAAGCAACCGTGTTTACGCAGACTTGCTTCCACCGATTCAATACGTCTTATTGGTTGGAAACTTAGGAATTTACGACAATTATCAATGACGTCTGTGTGCCAATTTCTTATCACTTGTCACATCCACTTGTTTTGCCCTGTTCATTCTATCTTATGCTTTATACTTACAATTTATTTATTCAGTCCGTTATATTTATCAGCCCGAAGGTCGTCGTGTTTTTCTAAAATTGAGATAGTCGTGTAGGCTGAGAAAAATCAGACATTATTGTGAGGGTGTTAGGAATATGCGCAGAAGCTGTCTAATATACGATGCTCGTGTAGTCCCAATCCAGTCACTGATTTGCACAAATCCATTGATATATTCCAGATGTTCTTGTGTTATGTTACCAGAAATGTACCTGATCGTCCACAAATCCATTCGGGCACATCGTTTTTCGTTGCGTGCGCTTGGTTTATTGGAACTTACTGCTTCGTGCGATCCGTGTCCTGTTTGTATGCATTCGTCGACAAAGTTACTAGACCACCTAGTTCGTACCAATATTTTTTTCTCAACCTAATGCCCGAATAGAACAGGAACGTCTATTTTTGGGAAGTTGTTCACAGAGTAAGAAAAACGGTGAGCCAAATCGTTGGTCCCCCTCAGAAGGTTTTTCAGATTTAACCAGTGTCGAACTCGTCCGGAGCACAATTTGGTTCAGGTTGCGCCATTCTTGTCTTGTGGTTGCTCGTGGACAGAAAGATTTTCTCGAAAACCAAAATCGGGTCTTTTCAACTCCACACTTCTTGCCAAGACGGAAGCAAAAATTATTGTTTGGCTGGCTGTCTTCTTGAACAACAACTCCCGTCCATCTGTCCTCTTTTATCGATCTGCCGGAACCTACCCAGCATATTGCTGTATGTATTTTACCGGATGAAACGTTTTCGCAGCATGTAATGGCTTTTTTCTAGCAATTGCGCAACCCTTACTTTATGTATGTGGTATTTCATAGGTCACCGTAATGTGGTCACATGGGTAGATATGTATTTTTGTAAAGGTCGCTTACACAACTTTTCAGAATGTTTCGAAAGTAGCAAGCAGTCTTCAAAAGCACCTTCAATTTACTGGGAGATATTGGCTTCAGTTGGATACTGAAACAGATGTTTCATGGCTTAATATTATGTGATCACCTGTGAAATACCGGGTGGTCTTGCAACTACGTCGCAGGTGTACACTCCAATTCTTGCCTGGAAAACGGTAACAATTAACAGCATGACATTTTTCACAATCTCTCTTTCGATCTAAGTTTAGCCGATCGGCCGATTTACCAATTTTCCGTTCCCATTAGTTCTGTCATATCCAGTAACCTGACTCTTCGTTCCAACCCTCTACGTTCGTTTGGTCACTCATTACCTAATGGTTAACAGATTATGGCGCGTCTGGATCGCTGCGAATGTTTATCACTAGCGTTATGGTAACAGCACACAATAATTGAGTCCAGTGGTATCACTAAGCAAACGAACAGTGGTCAGTGGACTTCTAAAAACTGTTTTGTAACCAGTAGAAATGTGCATGTGTAGGCTATCATTCCAGACTCTATTTGGCCATGTTAGTTCAACCAATCCACGTACTCCACACGTGAGCGTTATTCTGTTAGTTGACAGAACTTTCTGAGAATCGCTTAAGTGACTTGTGATGCGTTACAACGCGAAAAGAATCATGTGTACGCTTGGAGTCAGTATTCTGATCTGCTAGCCTCCATTGTCTGACATTTGCGTGAGTGTAATCACTTCACTGCCATCATAAGTTGTTGAACCGGGATTCCGTTTGCATACGTTTCCAGCTGAACTGGGCAGTCTGTAAGCAAAATGAGTGTAACAATAATGACAACCCTTAGAGGTACGTGGCTTAGTCGTCAAAAAGCAGGCTCGTCACGGTTAATATTTCGAGAAGGTACCATTCGTACAGCTGGTCGGAAATGACTAAGGTTTTACAGGACCACCATTTCGGTTGTGCGTGTTGTGCTTCCCGTATATCACTTACAATCGAACTCACCTAGGATGAAATGTGTGGCATCAAGTAACTTTGTATACGTTGATTCTATCTACAGTACTGACAGCGCTAAAGACAACAAAGTCTCCGTTTCATAATGCACTTTCACGTTCTTTCCTACGGTATCCACTGACTCGATTTGCCATTCTCTTTACACTTTGTCGTTTTGTCATACACTCACTCCCACGATGTTGTAAGCACCTCACATCCTCATCCGCTTAACTGATTACTGACTTGGCAATCTTAATTGCCGAGCATGGGTCGGTATTTTTTTGGGCACCGCCGTCGAGACGATTTGTAGCTGCCTCACCTCAGTTGTGAAGGAAATCGTGTACTTGTATGTGTTAATGCATTAATAGTTCAACCCACACACTGACTAGAACAGTTGGAGATCCAGCATGTACTCCCTGATTGTTAGGCCCACTAATTATATTTGCCCGGAAAATCAGGACCAAGAGATGCCGCAGCCCTTCAAATGGGAATGTGGCAATGCTTGTCTCGAAACTGGGACATTGGAGGGATACGGCTCAACTTTTACAGTTGACCGTGATTAGATGTGAACCCATTCGAATACTAGTTGCACTTTGGGTTACCACATTCTAGCTTTACGTTATAGCGTTTCCTTGTTAGATGGGTCATCCTATGCATTTCGCGTCTGGCCCTAATTCATATGGTGCCATGTGGGGAACAATACTTCGCAAACGAAGCGTAAAACACGTATGCAGTAATTTCGTAGTGAAGACCGACTAATAACGAACTTCGTTGTTTTTAACAACTTTGGTGCATTCTATGTAGAACTGTCCGAGATGGATGGACTTTGAATCCGTTACTCTGAACGAATCGGCTGGCTTCATGTGGGGATACATCGCTCCTCCCTGAAGAAATAATTAAGAGTAAGGGAGCATTTCTGCGGTATTCTTTAAAGGAACAAACCTCAAAAGCGTGCACGAAGCACTTGCAGGGGATCAAAACAGGCTCCGTCTCTCTTTGACGAAACAGTGCGGCGATCTTAACGTATCAAACTCAACTTATTAACACGTAAGATCGTTGATAAGCAATTCTCGCATATCCTTTTGGGCAATCTAAGGCTAGTTCAATTGATTTGAGAAACCAGCATGTTTCGATAATTTTGTCGTCTGAACCAAGCGGACAACATACTGATCCAGGTAGGTTTGGTGTGAGCATGTTAAGATTTTCGTTTGTAAGTTTGGACTAGTAGAATCCATGCTAAACCAGCATTCATCAAACGAGAATTGAGATTTGTACATGAAACTCTTCGGTGAAACCCTTTTGCAAATATAAGTAGATAGGTCTTGGGTTTCGAATAATGGCCCGTAGATTTGTCTAAGCCTGGATAACTTGACAGTACCACAGCCTGCAAGTAATCCTCAGTATGAACGGCAGCAGGCGCTGAATGGTGTAACGCCCATTGTTGTGTTGCTTGTCTGCTACCTTGTAGTCAGAACAGAGTATGAACCCTATTATTTTCACATGAATGTGTGAACCCTCGTCATTTTGTGACGATTGTGTAATCGTTACAAGCTGTAAATAGGGGGATTTGATTGCAAGGTTTCTTCTAGAGAGTCCTCAGTGCTTCAACCTACCAAGAACAATGTTGACAAGAACACAGTAATGTTCATGTCTGCTTCGACGGTTCCCACAAAATAACAGTATCTCATTCACATCGATCGAGCTTCGGTTGCTTAAAATGTGGACCTTCACCAACAGAATACATACGTTCCCTTGGGAGTGTTCCAAAGTAGGGTGGAGAACTTTATATGAATTAATAAAGTGGAACTTCATGGTTTCTGATTGTGGTTTCTTTGTTCAGGTGTTACGATTCCGAATGATTTTCTTCGCTATATTGCTAACAATGAAACCGGATCTCTGCAGTACTAATTGCCTACATATGATTTCGTGAGCAGACGGTTGATTGTAACCACAACCTCCTTTTACCCCGATTACTTGACTGACTTTTTTCATAGAATATGAAACTTCTGGGATGTCTGATGCTTTCGTTGTATAATGCTGTTCATGGAATGGATTCCTTCGCGAGATAACGGTTACTTGATTTTGGTTTTTCAGACGTGAACCTAACACTTCGCTTCTACAACTGATTCTCACGTGGAACTCGATAAGTTTCCATTGATGAATATGATTGTTTTTGTTCATACTCACCGATTGGTACCTGTCTTAGCTGGGTAACGCCTCGTACCATGTGTTGACCCAATGACGTCATACACGAAGCACAACCCACCACTGGATGCGTTCGTAAAGTAGCGACCTTTCAATCCGTCCCGCCTCTCTTCCAGTCGGAGCAGCATAGTGACCCTAGATAGTGAAGTATGTTGGCGGGCTGAACGGCTACACAATCAGTCACAAGTGCCGTCTCTTTTACAGGCCAATTATTATTTGATAATAAAGCGAGGGATCGATTTAGATGATTCCCTGGTGTGAAAGCAAAATGTCACCCAGGGTTGCAAGTGTTTTGCAAGACACCGCAGTTATGTGTGGATGGGTACTGTCCACATTCGAGAATCGATTCACTGCGCGGTGGAATTACCGCGATATGAAGCAGATACAAAGTAATTATCCGTTCTAACTAAAGCCCATCATGATCTGGATCTGTTGTGACGAAAAGACGTTCAGTGAATCATAATCTTTATTATCCAACTCGATGGCTGCAATGACACGAGCGCGCTCACGTCTGAGTCGAAATCCCTGTCCACGGCACACCGCCAGTCTCCGCTCACAAGTCTTATGAACTTCTTCCCGGTTTGTGTTGTGACCGATGCCTTCTGTTGAGGTTTTTCATCTGCCATTCCCCGTCCGTTTGTCCGTTCTCGTTGGACAGTGACTCGTTCGGTCGTCCGTGTTGTATGCAATCTGCTTGCTATGGGGTTTTGCACGTACCTCATCGCCGCGTTGAGGTATTCCATGGAGAGTTGAACTACTCGCACCACCGATTTTGTCATCCACGACACTATGACTAGCATTCAAGATGGGGTTAATGAGTCACTGTACCCTCACTTCAAATTGAGTCAGCTCCACGAAGCAAATAAGCAACTTAAAAATGGAAATTTGAAAGACGGAAACATGCAATAAGCTCCATTTGTGCAGCTGGACATCTATTGACCACTTCTCACCGCCGATGTGACTGTTAATTACTTGGCTATCCTGTGCCTCGCCAGAGATATTAGGGTAGATGTCAACACATATTCATATAATTGAACAAGGAGGTATATTTTACAAACTCATCAGCTTGAGACCAGGGTAAAGTTCGAAGTTTAAGAAGTCGAATTGTTCTCATGAGGCAGTCATGCTTATCGCTGCGCAATCGACCCCGCGTTAAGTTCGACTGAGGTAATGTATGCAGGGCCTCAACCACATTCGCTTGTGAGTGATGTCCAGATCGTCCGATCGCCTCTGGAGAAGGCGCGGTAACTATCCTGTTATTTACGATGGGCGATCTCGTGCTTGAGACTTCTTATGAAGTTGCGCTGACAGAAATTTTGGGCGTTGTTTTGATAACCAATAGGTAGAGGGGGATTTGGTTCAACATGTGCTATTCAATTCTCTTTCTGCCTACTAGTTAATTTAGGAACCACCAAGTACACCTTTCGGAATAACAACAGTGGAAAGCGAGGATTGCATACTATGCGTGTTTGTTAAATCCCTAAGTAGTTGTACCCCTTACTCGCATGTAATCGATCAAGATATGGTTTGTCTTGTACATTGCAGCTTGGATCAGCGCACTCCTTCCAATCAAGAAAATGAGGATAACCAATCTTTTCTTCATTTGCTTGGCGTCCGAGTCCGGAACATGTATATATGATTTGGATGGGGAACCAGCATATAATTTTAATCGTCCACATAATAGCAGTGGTTAAGTCAGCCGTCTAATAGCCTTCCGAGTACAGGATTACATATATAATAAACTAATCGATTACTACGCCCTTTGTGCTCTCAGAAGTTAAATGGATTAGGTGAATCTCTCGGCGTAATGCCTCACCTAAATATGGTCCGTTCCTTACGGTCCATTCTAATGTTTGTCTGAAGCCCTGGTGTGATCAACTATTTTTGCACTACCACAACTGCTTGGTCAATCACTGTCCAGATAATGACACCTCAATCACTCTCCGTACACATAAGTGTGACACTGAATCAAACGCCTTTCGAATGTCTATCCGGGATACAGATAAATTTCGTTCGCTGCTTTTCACATTTGCAATCAGCCATCTGTTCATCATACGGTTTCTGATAGCATATGATCAACCTTGTCTCTCATCGAGCTGGATTGAATGCATCGGCTTACTTAATTGTTCATTCTGCACCGGGTCATAGTGTGGTGGATTGCCAGGTCGGAGGTGCGAGTTTTCGAACGCTCGGCCGAATACCTCAACGTGGGGGAGGTACGTTCGAAAACCTGCCGCGATCGGATCGAGGACAACGTGCGCGACCGGATGAGTCATCGCTCGACTGGATCGGACCAACGGGCGAGGCAGGGCAGGCGAAATACGACAGACGGCCAGATCGGAGGCGTGGTTTTTCCAACATTCAGAGGAACATCTCGACACGATGTTGGAATACGGTCAAGGCCAACACTGGGTGGATGGCGGACAGCACGAGCAGCCGGACGAGCCATCGCGCAACGAAATCGGACAAACAGACGAGGAATGGCAAGCGGAAAACCCTCCGATAGAAGGCACCGGTCACACACGTAAACCGGTTAGAAGTGCACACGACGTGTGAACGGAAACCGGGGGGTGCTGCGGGTTGGAATTACGACTCATAAACGAGAGAGCGCGCGTTGCATGTGACTAGCGATTTGGACAATAAAGATTGTGCTTTGTTGGACGCCTTCTCGCTACAATAGGAGAGACCTTGTGGTGTTCACACTTAGTGCGTCAGCACAGTTACTAGGCCTAAATAAACCCAACGTGTCATTGGCTGCCTCCATTTTGGGAATCGGTGCAACACATGTGTGGCATGACAGCTGAAGCTCACCTGATAATCAAGCATCGATTATTTGTTTAAACCGTACGCATGTTGCCGTTGACTCTTCACACTAAAAGTGATGGGTTTTGTGCGGTCCTGATGTCCACTACTTCAGCCTGACCTTCATTGAACGAACAAACTCAGTTCAGCTAGGCTAATGTCTATTTGTCAGTAGTTACACGTTGAGGGCCTCGTTTCCTTCATGTCATCTGAATCTCCGTAGTTTTTCTGTATAAGTACGATGTTCCATTGGATTCTCCAATAAACCACGGTTTTCCCCAAAATCAGAAATGGGGGCGATCCAACCACTCACCCTGATCACAGCGAAACAAGAGATTAGCCCGTTTATCTGTTTACACTCGATACCAATATCGCCCTCATAAGGCACAGGGGACGCAATACCTTTTGTCATATCTAGGATGGTATCTAGGATGGTATTCCATTCAGACTATGTGACTGAGTACAACGGCATTTTTATGTAATACACCATATTTCCTTCATTTCCCTTCCACCTGTTGGTCATTGCGGTTTTCGTTGTACAAGCATTCACAGTATTGGGCACTATGTATCTCGCGTTCTTCACCTCAGATTTCGATATCTTTATCTGTTCTACTAGGTGGTCCAGTTTGGAATGATCGTTTATGCCTGGGACTGATGTTCTTAAACTTGCATCACGGTTCAGAAAACTGAAATCTAATCAATCGCTAATCGAAATGATAGATACGACAGTCGCGTTCAAGTTTGTTAGACCAATAGATACTTTTCCTGTGTATACTCCTGACGTGCTACACTATCTGAGAGGGCAAATTCGTGCTCAAACAGGGCTCATAAATACTCGGTTAACTCTCTTGTTGCACTGGTTCGTTCTGCGTTGTCGGTTTCTCAAACGTCATTCGCGCAATTTGCACCTACATGAGTCTTGTGGTTTCCACGGCATTCGGTAGACGATCAAAAGGGTTAACCTCTGTTTCAGGTTTTATTGCAAGTGGATAATAACTCTCTTGTATTGATATCCACTCAAACTGGAATGTCAGCCAAATTCTTCATGGCATCAGATATACTAGGGACAGCCCAAAGTGCCATCAATCCAATTAGTTTCTGATAACGAGTTCGGTGATTTCCGTAGTCCTCTAGTAGTGTTTGAACCACCATCCTGTCACTTAAACCGGAATATTCATTTACCGGTGATTCTTTTTGGCTCCCATTGAAATCGTTGTGAAATTTGATTCCGCACACTAATTAATTTGAATAGTGGAGATCCGCCCTCACTATCTGTTTACTCAGTATTTCCCCGTGTTCTTTACTGGGATCGCAGACCAGAAAACCGTTGTGCCTCACTGGCTTTTCAGCAAAGTGGCAATTGACCAGCAAGCAACGGAATAGTAGCCTGTTACTAGTGGTAACAAGATCCAACCATTGAGATAGAATTCACTGGGAGCATTAGAAAATAGTTTGTTCCTGTTCAATAGATTGGAAGATCAGCTGGCTTGTCTGTTCCAATCATGGTCACGAGAAACTACTGCCGACTGCGAACTTGGACCAGATGACTGAGTTGACGTCAAAGCCTTTTAGCGTCTGCACTACAAAAAATGAAGAGGAGAATATCCCCATTGAAAAGGGAGGGCAAACACTCACGAAACCCAACCACCGGTCCACGTACTCCGGCTCATCTATCTTGGGTCCGGAGACCTAATTGATTCGAGCTGCTTGCGACTTGAGGCACAACGGCCATTCGAAACTATGATGCTGCCGTTGACGATTACGAAGGCAGACGTTCATAAAGCACGAGTATGCTCTTTTGGATTCTGAAGGTTGAGGCTTAATGTTCTCTGGTGGTTAGGGTGGTTAGCATGCGCGACCGGCCGCAGGTCAGTTTCTAGCGAAGGAAATGTAACAGAATTCATTTGATTGTTCTCGTATGCAACTTGATTGGTATGAAGTGTAACAGTTTATCATCACCTCTCATCCAATATATCACCACACATGGCACACTTAACCTATCCTATTTCCCACTCTTTGTAAGACCTACGATGCCGTTTAAAAAAAAGTATATCCTGTGTTGTTCCAGTAGGCTTAATTACCAATCTCAGTTCGAGTTCAACTATGAACTTTTGTCTTTGTTACTCCAACTACAGTTTTTGCGCGTTCATAGGCGTTTTACACTGGTTGAGTTATAATTCTCAAAGTTCCCTGAAACCATGTACTTCTACGTACGGATTTATGCGTATCTGGTATTTTCCATAGTCCACGCACTTTAACAGTGTACAACTTGCTGCGTTAAGAAGACGAACACAAGTGTAGATGTTATCTTGTCTCCTAGTGACTGCATATAGGATATACTAACTGAATAGCATCCTTAACCAAACTATCGTCGAGTTTATCCCCACACTATACACCATGCACAACCGTTAACATTCCACCACTCACTGTCTTCGCGGGACCCTTGATTTAACTTAACGTCAACAAACATCTACTGCTTTGTTCCAGCGAGCATAATTATGCCATTTCGTAGCATTCCAGCTGGCGCTTTTATGTGTGTTATCCATGTTTTTCAGTTGTTGAGCGTCGATAAACATTCATTTGTGTCATAGTGCCACAGATATTTTTATCTAGCTACAAAGCTGTTAAGGCTAAGAGGATATCATTACGTCACGAATTCACGCACTAACTCTCCAGGAAAAGTTTACTGTTAAACCTGTAACGTCAAACTGTACCAACCACAGCAATTCCCGGCACACATTATGACTTAGCTATTTGCTCGATGTCTCATAACACTCCCAGAATCTCGTCTTTCAGCAAAGGTTATCAAATTTCCCTTCTGGTAAACGATTACGACCACCTAAGTAACTAATTCCCCTGCTCTGTGTTCGACAGCTATATACTACGTCCGTAATCGATTTTTTTTCGCTTTTGCGGAGGATTGTGAGTATATTTACACAATCTGCTTGAGAGGAATTAGGTTGCTAGGAGTTAACATCAACTACTACCGTAAAACCAACAAGTTTCATACGAAACCAGCACAGTAACAACATCTATAGTTTTTAATCACTGCGCAATAACGTTGGGTATAGACTCCAGGACAAAACTATGACGTCTTGCAGTATGTCACGGTTGATTTTGATGCAGTACGCGCTGAAATGAGTGGCAAACCTCAGCTATCGGAGAACAGACAATCGGAAGCGACAGTCACAAGGAAGTATATACCTTACGTGATTTGTTTTAAAAAATAGCTTTGCGCTGCTCGAATGTCAACAGGTGCAAAAACATGTCTACCAGCAGTTACTTCCTTGACTAGTAGTCCTATTCCAATTCGACCAGAAGCATCTTCATAATATTTTTTGCTTGGTCCATGTGCAGTCGTTCCGCTTAAACGTTCATTTCACCTCCAAAGATATTCATTTCTCTCTTTTGATTTTTCATTGCATGTCATCATCGGTTCTGCTTTTTACATGAAGATAAACATGTTAGATATGCGATAGCCAGAACGTCTTGATCTCTGAAATCATTTAACGATTTTCCATATGTTCAAGTGAACCAGCTTATGGGTAGGATTTTGGATTTGTTAAACATCCCATCTGATGGCATGGAAAATTAGAATCGACCCATTTTCACCGACTGCTTTTGTTTAGCGCTGAGATAAATTTTCCCTCGTCCTTGGATTATTGGTTCACTTAAGTGACGCCCATATTCAGATAGCCATAGGAATCCGGGCTGTTGTGTGTTTGTGAACATTTTATTTTTGAGGAAAATCCACGTTTCTCTCGGACAGAATTCGTCGAGGGGCTAAAATATCCCGGCACAAATAAGGTATACATTTCGCCATTGCAAACTGGACATTACACGATAAATGGTTGAGTCAACTTATCAGTAGAGAGAAGTTGCGAACTTACATGTTACCCATGTCAGGAATCGAACTTTTGATTGGGTCTTCAATACATGCGACGTGTGTTTGGCGCATAAACTGTTGCATCGCTCATTTGTTGAGTGAATTCACATGATGGTGAGTGTGTGAAACATCTTTTATTTGGTACTATGTGACATTGCGTCATCTTGAAACAGAGTGGACCACCTCTTGGGGACCACACTTATATTCCCTTGATTACACTACTCGTATTCGTACTGCATACTTAGTAGATAGTCATACAAGTGAAAAAGTTTGCGGCCTCTCTGAATATGTGGACTTTCGGCTTGGAAAAATAGTTGATTGTGAAAATAGGTGGTGCTGGATTCGTCGAGCAGCTTTCATTCATTGGGTTGCCGATGGTTGATAAAATTATGTCGCTGTCTTCCGCATCCGGATGGGTGTGTAAGGAGTCGTGATTGAAGAATGCGCTACTGGCTTCCATAAGTGGTCAAATGTTGGTATTTCAATCCCTACGTTGACCAACATTTGTTGAACCAACAATTTCAACAGATCGAAACGACGATCCCTTCACCTACTCTCCTCAAAATCACCTGACTCTTCCATCAATTTTTCCGCTCGACTAGATCAATGTTACTACTGTCTCGCCTTTCTCTTTCTGCCGATCGAATGTAATTGACAGTTGGAATCCACAGTAGAGGGGGCCCAAGAACGCAATACATTACTCACATTACTGCTCAGTAGTGAGGTCTGATCATATGTTTGGATTTTGTAGTAACCGGGGTGAAAATATAAAAGACACTGAAGCGCATAAAATGACATAAACTGGTTTCCTATACTTACAGGAACTGAGTAGTGACAACCGTGATACCCTGGGATCAATGATATATACAAATGGGTGTGTTCATCGTGCTGAAGCGCGTACTCCCGTACGCTGATTTTCCGAATAAATCCTTTCGCCATCTGCGCTGTTGACTCATAATTTTAGCAATGATCCCCTATCTATGAACATTCGGCCCATGACCTATTTCCCCCCGATTCGCTTAGTTGCTTACTTCTAGGCTGTTTTAACTGCTAGGAAATCTCCAACCAGTTCATCTGGTCTGATGAGACTTTTGTACCAGAAATGAAACATTACCAGTAAACCAAATTACCGATTGTCTATAAATTGTCTTAAAATTATGAATCCCCAGCCGGTCGTGAATAAAGTCCAGTCAACACTACACACAGTCTTGCATATTATAGACTGCCCGGTGTCATAGTGAGTTTGCTTCTCCTTAGTTCATAGTGAACTTCACACATGCTGAATTCGGCGTAAGGGCGTGGCGATGTATTCTTTAGGATATAGAATTCATCTTTTGATGGGAGGTCTCCGATTCAGGAGCAAAAGAGATTGAACATGTGGTAGCTCGTAGCCACCGAGTTTATGTTAGAGTAAAAGGACATATTGAGCGTGTCTTTGAGCAGCCTCGACCACTACACGGTGTTCATTTCAACTGCCGGATCCATGGATTTAAGTGTCCTTTTGTAAATGACGCTAAAACTGAATTGTTGAATTGACTGCGGTAACAGGCGTGTACAGTTTTTTCCATTCTTTGCTAGAGCCGAAGAAGCACTATCGCCATTTTACAGAACATTTTTATGAATATCTTGCAGTTGGTATTGACAAGATTCCTATCCAGCTGAATGGTACAAATTGTACCTTAACGGTTTTGCAGGAAAAGTGGATGTGATTCTGGTTCCCCTTACTTACAGGCGTCTGTCAACAAGTGCTCGTCTAGGCCTGAGTTTATCTGTTTTTATGAGAACAGTTTATCTCCTACAGCGGTTAGCAGGTTGTTTTTACTTTGATTATACTGTGGTCATCTCAGTCTGATTGACGGCGCGTCCATTTAGGGAATCGATAGTGTCCCTGTGCAACGCGGTCAAATTGGCCACCAGATGTGTTTACAGCAAAGTAAGAATCATTTGGCAATGAGAAAGTTCTAACCGTACCATGGTAAACAAAAGCAAGTCACAGATCTGTTTGGCAGACACTCTCACGAGAAAACAAACAGACAAGAGATAACCTAGTGCGACGCTTGTATAGTTGTCACCCTTCAACCTGAAGGTAATGTGTGAATTTGACAACGATGTTTGGATGCCGTTTATAGAATTACCCATAAGTCTCTGGGATGATGGCTCTATTAAGACAGGTGTCCATAGGACAGCCACGCGGTTTAGTCAGTACCTGAATAGTGGTTTCACACCTGTCCATCATAAACTCACACTAGTAAATACACTATTCACACGAGCAGGACGAATCTGTAAACAAGACAGCCTTGTGGAAAAATTGGTCTTGATCACCTCCGTACCGCAATCCAACGATTATCCCAAAAGTTTCATTGGAAAGTATAGTACGCAGCAACCGTGGTCCGAACAGGTGGTCACTGTTAGAAGAAAGAAGGTCTACGATGAACTGCCTTTTTAAGGTGACTACAGTATAAGTCAGACAACGCGAAGGCCAGTAAATTCGATTAAACAGACATTTGACTCGGCCGAACCACACTTATTTGCTCAGACCCTGAAACCATGTGCATTTAGTCAAGATTGATCAGCCTGTCACTACCATCTCACATTGTGCCTGACAATTTTTATGCAGCCGTGAAGGAAGTTACTCGGCAAAATCGAGAGGTGCTTGATCTCCAGAGTTAAGGACCACTTGCTTAAGTGGGCGCATAAGCCCGTGTTACCGACAAAGCATTGTTTCTGGTTCATTTGTCTGCAACAGTCATTTCTCCGTTGGATCCTGCCTCTCTCTTCCAATCGGTTATCGACCGTCTGTTTTCAGTCGAAGGTATGTTCTTAATGTAACGGCAGCATAAGCTTCAGTTGTTAGTAAAAATTGGTTGTAGAAGAATAACGCGTAAAACATACAAGATTAGTCTTTTTGTTAGACTGAGCTTTCAAGCCTAACGTCAACCGACTTAGTTTATATACGGAGTTTTCTAATCAACTGCTACAACGTCAGCCTTATTTCCAAAGTTGACGTACATTCTTGCTGATAATCAAGAAACACCAAGGAGAAAGCAACAGTTGATCCTTTTGCATTTGTACAAGATAACTGGTGTACCTCCAGCCCATTCGACTGTTATCTGATCGACCCTTACGTCTTCTATTTCTAGTAGGTTCCTTTTGGAATCAGCTCCTTATAAGTCGTTAGTTGATTCAAACCGTCAAGACGGCGATAATCGCTTCGCTTTATTTGATATTTTTCTTGATTTACTGCCAAGATATTATGACTGGAGAAGGATGACGACTGTTTGGCTGACAGAGAACACATGTGTATGGACTTCTTGGGCCACCAAGCCAATTTTCGAAAAAGGATGAGTATTGGTAGCAAGTAATGCCATCGTTCACACGGAATTCGTGACCCTTCTCGGTTCTTTGTATCACATGGATGATTCGAACCTAGTGGTTGGCCACTGTTACGGATGATACATTTAAACGAAGTGCTTTAGTCCGTATGGATAAAACTGCTCGAACCTGTTCGTTTTAAGATATTTGTAGTAGAATAGGTGGTTTATTCTGGCAGTTTATTCGTCAGCTTCAAGAATTACCTCGTGTTGCTATTTCTCAGCAAGCTTGATATACTCTAACAAATTATGTTTACGTCAAAATTTTGAACTCTCGATGAATTTCCTAAATCCCCTCAGTACAGTATCGGTGCATTTGGAGATGTATCCTCTCTTCTGCTCATTCACACATTCTTTTCATTAGGACATCCGTTTAAAAAACCTCGAATCCCTGTAGTTCACAGACGCACAAACCATATTCTTGATCATCGATCACCGCACCGCTTGCCGTTTGAAATATGGATTGCACTGGGAACGCGCTGATGCTTTTTGTGTTCATCCGCTTCCAAAAGCCGAGGTTGTCTGGCCAGTCTAGTTTTTTGTTTCAGTTCATCCAGTTTCGATTTACGGACCATTATTTCTCCCTCAAATCACTGTTTGTGTAGGCATCGTTTGCAGTTGTCTGACAGTGAAATGTGCAAAAATGATCACAGTTCAGTTGATCGTTCGTTTTTGTTGACTTTGGCTAACACAAGTTGAGTTCGATGGGTCTTGTTTTCGTTTTAAAACCCTGAAAGTTACACTGAATGGACCACGGTATGTAAATGTACCTGACAGAACCCAGTTTTCGTCTTGAGGCAGAAAACCTTGGTCCGGAGAATAACGCGACTGTCTCTTCTAACTGCCCCCAAGTCGAACCAAAAGTCGAGTGTAAAACGTCGCTTTGTTCCTCTTCAAAACGCGTGCGACAACGAGGAAAGTACAGGGTATTTATATGGTGCCTGGAGACACTCTCGAGTCAAAAGACTGGAGGACAGTTACTGAAAATAGTAGTCATAATCACCAAGCCACCAATGAACATGGTGGAGTAAAGGTCGATTAGATGAGAAAATAGGATTACTTAACAGTTTTGTCTTGCTGTACATAGACAAAACACAATGATGCTGTCTGATCAACTTGTTCGATGCTTCAGTTTATTCGGGTCAGGTGATTGGGTTGATTTGTGAAGTGGCCACTACTGTTTTATTGGGCAAGGCGCTTCTTTATGCAATCGCCAGTTTGCTTGTGAGCGTCATTTTAAGTGGGGTCATTATTCTATTGGGTGTGTGTGTACTAATAACTCGAAATCCTCTTTAGGGCAATTTTACTTGTTGGTTCTTCGAATCAATCTGATTCAGCGATTCGGTTAGCTTGCGGTGAGCTTGTGAAAATAAACGGCTCTGTAATGTTGTAAGCTGTGGTCAGTGAGCACTCTCTGGGTTACACTACCCCTTGGCTGCGCGAATCATCCGCACGACAATTCTAGCAGTGTAACACAGTGACGCAACTGATTTCGTGATTTTGTTGTCGGTCCCATCAAACAATGCTAGTGTGTGTGTGTGTGTGTATATTTATTATTAGTTTGCAACCAGTTTGAGAATGTAACAAATGGACTAAATTTCGAACCTTCAGCGTCGTTATCCCGAGTGTTGTTAACCATATTGGTGGCACATCAGTTACATGTTTTGACCCCAAACTATAAGAGACAGGTAGCGTCAACTTGCTATGTGGCGCATTTGTAGTTGATCACTCGAGTAGCTAACAGCATTATCATAGCCGGTGCAAACCAGCTGCACAGACCGAGCGGACACATTCATCTAGTTGAACGCCTACGGATTCTCGATAGCGAGCCATCAGTGTTACTTTCTGAGTTGATAAGCAACCTTGTGATCATTTTACGTGATTCAATGCCACATAATTGGCTCAGCCAAAAGCATGAATCATGCCATCAGTTGAAACCCATTTGAAGCACGTTTAAACCTCGCTTAGATCGCTGTTGCGACCACCTCGATTACGACGGTTTGTCTACGAGTGGCCTTCGTTACGGTAGCGTCGAGCTATTTGATGCTATAACTTATTCGCTATGGCAAAATATTATTTGGAGCGCGTTTTCCACCATGTTTGTATCTGTCCACAATACTGCGTCCGTTCCAGTGTTCTCAGAACTATGATGAATTGTAAGATAGAGACTAATCAATCTGGGTTTCTGTTCACGGTTGGATATCGGCATATGTTCATTGCGCGACTCTTTAGCTAACAGTAACGTTTACATTTCTGATTCATCTGGGTGCCCCTCGACTTCGGCCACTCTTTTACTGTTGGTATTGGTATCCAGTGACACACAATTCGACCATCATGCCTACATCGCTTATGGTCCTTTGTTCGCTCACCGTTGTGTCAGGCATTCATTCAGTCGACTCATAGCCTCTGACTGCGTTTGTTCCTCAGTTCTAGTTTTTGGTTATATATTGATCTTTCGCCTTAACGATGATTCCGTGTTTTTGATTGAGCGATATGTGTGCACATACATCTAAGCTTTCTAACTTTAATTTTCTAATTGCCGATCAGATTGTTCGACCGATTCTCGTCCACGTCTTCTATGGGCTGGCTACTTTTGTCTGCCAGATCTATCCACCGTGGACAACACTGTCCCGGGCGCTGTGGGAACACGATTTACCAACCAGGAGGGTTTCTACCTTTGTCCCGGTTTGGATTCTGCCTACGATCTTGACTCTATTGCCATCACGGTGAGATCTCCTTGATATGGATCCGTTCACGTGCCACGTTACTGGTGATCATTGCTAGTGATACCCTTAGTGCTACCACTTTATGGTTTTTCAGTTGTTCAGTGTCTCTTTCCTGTTCTATGTACCCATGACGGATGTCCTTTGTTAATTACGTTCTTCTAGAGTATAAATCTCCACCGACATCCTTGACCAGGTTCGCCCGTCACAGTAGCCGGAACCAAAGTGCGTGCGCTCACCCACTTCATCACTTACGATTTCGTCCACGTAGGCCATATTCCCTGTTGGTCTGTAGGATGAGATTGAGGGGGGAGGGGCGTTCGAACAACCTTCTTTATGACACAACGGACCTTGGCTGCTTAACAAGCTGCCAGGTTAGAACGTTAGGTGAATTCGCTTGGGTATATGTAGTGTAGTGACTGAATCTAAGCCGTATACCGGAATCAATTCTGAGAAACTAGGTTGGGAGGCGAAAACTGGAGCCATGAAGTGAGTGTGGGATAAAAATGTTGGTAACGAAGTCATGGAGCCGTTTCCGATTCACGTCAAGTCAAAAGAGAATAATTACTGTCAGAGTACCCTTTGCATTTATATATATATATATATATATATATATATATATATATATATAGAGCAGGGGTTCGCAGATCGTCGGCAACACAAGGAGTTCTACGATTCGCTTAAAGCGATCTTCGGTCCGTCTATCCAGTCTACTAAAGCACTGGTAGACGTGGACACCGGCTATTCTTGCAGCCAGCCGGAAGTCATCATGGGAATATGGCGCAAACACTTCGGCAGCCTGCTAAATCACTCTACTACAATTGAATGGGCGACTGTTAACAGTCTGCCGCAACAGGACGGCAAATCTTCGCTTGCTCTCGACCCAGACTTGCTGGAGTTGCAGAGGGCGATTGGTCAACTGCGCAACGGGAAGGCTGCAGGCGAGGATGGGCTGCCAGGTGAGATCCTGAAGAATGGCGGGCCGGCGTGGAAACGCGCTCTGCTCCAGTTGGTCCACTCGATTTGGGAGCACGAAGCGATGCCACAAGACTTTAAGGACGCTCTTATCGTCCCCTTGTTCAAAAAGGCAAGGGTAGCGAGCAATGCACCGACAGCTACCGGGGTATCAGCCTGTTGAGCTGTGCAGGCAAGGTGCTTGCCAGAATCCCCCTGAACCGACTGGATGCAAACGTTTTGAAGGTGAATGTTCCCGAGGAGCAATGTGGATTCCGGTCGAGTTGGAGTACGATCGACATGGTGTTTGCTGCTCAACAGCTTCATGAGAAATGCCCGAAAATGAACCAGCCCCTGTATGCCCTGTTCGTGGATTTCACCAAGACCTCCGATTCCGTAAGCCGCGAGGCGCTGTGGATGGTGCTTGGTAAGTTTGGATGTCTAGGCAAATTCGTCAGTACGATTGGATCGTTGCATCTGGGCATGAAGGCGAAGGTGCAATCGTGTGGATCGACCTCCGATGAATTCGACATCTTCACTGGCGTGAAGCAGGGTTGTGTTCTAGCCCCAGCCCTATTTAGCTTATATTTGACTGCCATAGTAACAGCTGCTTTCCAGGACTCTGGAGAGAATGGTGTGGAGGTGGAGTACCGGCTGACAGGCGCGTGTTGCATATTCGATGCTTCGGTGCCCCAACCCGATTACATGCCTCAACGATACATATCCCCTTGTTCGCAGATGACTGCATTGCTGGCACATAATGAAGAGGAGCTGCAACGTCTGGCTACAGCCTTCGGCTCAGCAGCATCGAAGTTTGGATTGGACATCAATACAGGTAAGACGTTTTCGTTTTTTCAGCCTTCTCCTGGTGGAGGTGCTGCTTGTGTACCTCCACCCGAAATTCGCATCGCTGGAGACACTGTGAATGGCTGCGGGGATTTTTGCTACTTGGGTAGCAACTTGTCGACAGATCTGTCCGTGGACCGCGAGTTGAGAGCGCGTGTGGCAAAGGCTAGCGCTGCTTTCGGACGTCTTGAAAGGCGTGTCTGGAAGAATCACAGCCTGAAGATGGCCACGAAGTTGTGTGTCTACCGCTCAATGGTGCTGTCTATCCTGCTGTACGGCAGTGAGACGTGGACACTGTATCAGCGGAACGTGAGCTATTTGAGCCGTTTCCATGTTCAGTGTCTGAGGCGCATCTTGGGTATTCGGTGGTCGGACATGATTCCGAACACTGAGGTACTGCGGCGAGCGGACATGGACGGGATGGAAGCCATGTTGATGCTGAACCAGCTCCGTTGGCTCGGTCACGTCCGTCGGATGGGCGATGACCGTATCCCGAAGCAGTTACTGTACGGACAAGTGAAGTCAGGTAAGCGAAATCCCGGTGGCCAGAAGCGGAGGTACCAGGATGTTGTGCAGGTAAGTCTTTCACGTTGTAACATTGATTTTAGATGTTGGGAAGATTTGGCGTTGAACCGGACGGCCTGGAGGAATACGGTTCGGGCGGGCGTCCGAGCGTTCAACGAGCAACTATTGCGTGGTCGCGAGCGGAAGCGTGCGGTACGCAAAGGAACCATCGGTGCCATAGGTCGCGGTGACGTGACTATATGGCGTTGCGATGTGTGCGGCCGCGAATGCGCTGGCCGTTTGGGGCTAGTAGGTCACCAACGTACTCATAGTACACCGTCGGCGAAGAGTGAGTTAGGCTCAGGTAGGCCATATCAGTATATCCATTCTACTTCTGTTAATGATCGCATTGGCCAACATCCTGGTCGTTGACAATTAATCCTTTTCAGAAACTTGATTGTCTGTGGTCTACCATCCATTCTTTTCTTCGGCTTTGTTGGTGGATTGTATGGTGAATTGTTTGCCTGGTTTTTCATAGTTCAATGAGAATTTTGCTGTTCATCCCTATCTTCTCTGAGATGCACTAACCTGCACTCCTATACTGCAGCGCTTCTTGTATTACACTTCACAAATCTTTCTTCCTAGTTTAGAACTCGTCACTGCAGTTTCTCTCTGTTTAGTTTCCAAGAGATAAGAGTTCCCTTTCCTTATTGGCCAACCAGCATTGGCTGGCTGCACAGAAAGGCCCCACTGGCACACCTCCCGGTCTTACTCCTTCGGGTTTACACTGGGTATGTGATGTGGGTGGAACTGCGAGTGGTGCAGCGCAAGCCAATTGCAGTGATGGATAAGCGCCGGCGTCCTTTGGCTTCGGTCAGTGTGGCAAGCTAATCCGAATCGGATGCCGCCAACCATACCCCCCATCAAAGGACTAGCCATGTGTGAGACAGTCAGCTAATCAAACCTTGACGGTTTTCAGTGGTCGACTCGAAACCACCTTGCGTGTGGATAAGCATGTTGATGAAGATCACGAAACAACTTAACACAGGGATAATCTATCTGCGACTGGAAAACTCGAAAATCCGTATGCCTAACTGACCCATGGAATTCACAAACGCGTGTGCAGTTTAGTTCAAACAGGATAGCGACGAAGTAACAATGATATCCAATTGGATCAGTTAGCTCCGCAACGAGTAACGCATATTACGCTGATCTATTCACATAGACGACCTAACCAACCAACTGAAAACCAGCTGCCTGGGTAGATCGACTAAAAATGTCGATGGATAAGACTGATCTGACATATCAAACGCTATCGACAATACACCCCTAAAATGTATGCTTCTCACTGGGATTGCGAGACCTGCCACTAATGCGGCGTGTAATTGCCTTGAAAGTTTTCACAAGATAAGGTTACGTTCTAGACGGTTGCTTTGAGCAAGTGATAACGCCACCCACTACCAGCCAAACGACCGCAGGTTAGATCCCCTACTATTGAGGCTGATAACGTCAGTGTTCACTCCAGGTATAGACCAGTGTCACGTGGCCCAGAATGAACTTTTTTATCAAAGCTGCAACAACAGTTTTGCGATAAACTCGAACGCTGTAGTTTGCTCTGAGTCCCAGTGGTTCGCATGTATCAACTTCGACAACACGGTGAAATGGATGTACAGTTTGTAAACTCGGTGTCCTCGTTAAAACCGCAAATCAGGAAAATTACGTTGTCCTGTTAAAGAAACATTCTGAACGGCGGGGTTACTGTGCGGTTTACATGTTCTAATAGTAATTTTCCCACATATTACGCGACTGATCGGCGAGTATGCATCCGTTCGTTCAGACCAGCATAACAGCAATCGTATCAACTGGGTTCGAATTCCCTAGTTCAAATTTCGCAGTGGACGTTAACATATCTCGATAAGCAATGATACAATAAGAGTTTGATAGTTATTCTATTTACATGAGTGTACATATATCGGGATCACTTCTTCGGGCATTTTATTCCGGATCCTCTGATTCTTGTTGTTCATCATCTTCATCCAACTGTGCGGTCATCAAAACGTATTCACGTGAAGAATAGCCAAATTTGATCAGATCCTTCTCAAGCAATTCGTAATAACGCCTCGGTTCGATTCGTGTGTTGTTCAGATAAGTCCCGTTCGCTGATTCCAAATCAATCAGGTACAAACGGACCATTCCACGAACCTACAAGCGGAAACAACCATTACACGGATGGATACTTAAGAGTAGGATCTGCTATAGTAGCAGACAAAATGTCAGCGAATATGACCGGCCACAAAGGTTGCATTAGAACAACCGGTTAGACAACAGTTACAATGACGATATCAGATATGATTCAGTCAGATGAAGTCAATCAGTTATATTGTACATATCGAAAGGTGGAATTCCAGCCATCAACACCATTGTAGTTATAACGATGATAATAAGTTGAAAAGATATGTTGAGTTGTAATGGTCGAAGTAAAAACGAAAAAGCAAGACTTTGTATTTCAAGATTACAAACAAAGCAACAGAAAGGTTTACATATATCCCAGCGCTTAATGAGCTCTAGAGCAACAGGTACAGATGCATTGAAATTGTGGCTGTCCTATCAACTCCAATCGATAACCCCGCGATTAGGACTTCCAAGACAGCTCGAGATCACTGCTCTCATGAAACCTGCAAGGCGATATTTTAGATTACTGATGACAGTTACTGTGTCTCCTCTCGAGACGATCGGGCAACCTGATCATTGCTCACAAGCGAGAGTGGTTGAGCGTTCAGATTTGATAATTCGGTCGTGCCAATCCCGGCTGTGGCAAGGATATGCACTACTGACGAGCTCTAATGAGAGCGAAACTCGACTCTATGGCTCCTTTTCGAAAGAGGCTGGCTGAAAAGTCTATCTGAATACGAAGGCTGCAATCAAATGTGAGTGATACTCAAATTGAAAGGTATAGATTCATTGAAATTGCGACTAGGCAGAGGAACCACACGTTTTTGTGCATGTGTGGTTCATAACTAAAGCTCAGACAAGGATTGGAATAAGCCTAGGAATGTTCAACACTCCTGAGGAAGGCCACCCGAGGTGGTTGAAACGTAAAGTATTACAACTTGCTCGTAACGTTGTGTTATTCCCAATCTGTTTATCAAGCCTAGGAATGACTGTTATCACCAGGAGACTCACCAGTAGGCTTCTTGTATGCTTTCAAATGGGATTCAACGACAGAATTCATGAAATGTGTGTAATACCACTACGTCGAGCTAGAAATTTTGTGGATCTGTTTAATAGTTCTAACCCTTTCTTAAAGAAATTAGAGGACATTGCGAAGGAAATCGCGTCCCATGGAGAGATATACCAGCGTCATTAAATGGTGGGATAAGGTGGGCGGGTGAAAAAATGCCTTCAAACAAGCCACATCGAGAAAAATGAGGCACCTGATTTTCGCGAGAACGTAACTGGAACACGTGCATGTTGTGGCGCAAGGTGTATATTTGTCAGGTTGATGAACTGAGAAGATTTGTCCTCTTATTTGCATTCCTTTCTTTTCAGCAGTCTGATATTCTATTCCTATACCCTGTTTTTGCTTTATTGAACTAATTCGTCGCGAATCGTCTGCGGCGGGAGTAGCCATTAATGACCAGCCCAACTCGTGGGACGATCCATCTTTGACCTTGTGAACTCCGTTCGTTTGTTGAGTGAGATTATCGTTGTGAATGACTGAGGTTTGCCTGTTGTAATTCTACGTGTTCTTTTATTAGTACCATAGAAATATTCGAGTTTAATTTTGTTTTCAAGTTCGGGGGATTCGTTTGAGGGCAACCCGCAACTCAACGATCAGACGTGTATCGTTACACAAGGTGTTCAAAGATTAACACACTTTGAGTGTTGACAACGATTCTCATTAACAAATCAATTTCGAGATATTCACAAACGATAACTATCAGCGGACACTTGACGTAGCTTAGCAGTAAAGTCAATGTTTGCTCATCATACACCGATTACACATGTTAACAAGGAAGCGTGTATGAGTATAAGCAAACGTAAGCAATGACAGCATTCATTCGAAAACTGTACAACGTTAACGTACAATCAATCCATTAATGGCAGTTGTGAAATTTGAGAGTGTACCATATCCGACTTCATCAGGAAGCTAGAATAATCGTCCATGTAAACCAGTTATACAAAGATTACGGGAATAATATGTTCTACCATAGCAGTTTGGTTAGGTGAATCAGTTGTCTGCAGGACTGATTTCGACATATTGACTGAATAACTAGACCAGTACACTATCACAACGCAATCGTAACGAGCCCCCACTGAGAAATTTGATGACAAATATAGTTTCCAATATCACGGAGTCAGTGGTGGGCAATCCATTGAATGGATATCAGTTGTGCAGCAGGTCATACTATAGGCACAGTAATCTTGCTCCCCATATTGAACATCCTCGTAGTGGACATATTAGGAAAACTAACAGATTTTGGTTACTAGATTGTCTTCCGTTAGAACCCACCATCACACCTTTCCAAGAACGGATACTTACTTCCACATAGTGGACATCTTGGTATTATCGCACAAATTGTCTCAGTATGTGAGTTGCCTGCAAAACAGACCAGACTGCACCTGTTGGTGCGAGACCGTTTATATACCCCAACATAAAGTTAGATGGCCACATCAATTTTAGGAGGAGTTTCCTTAACTGCAAACAAACCGATTAGTTTTCGCAATGATTTTTTGCTTGAATGGCCTATAAGGAACCTGCATTAGATGCAAACGTATGGAAAAAAAAGTCTCGAGAGAATTATGCGGCTACTTCTGCCGATGTCATTCTACGAAAGTTCAATATGATATGCTTCTGCTGTGTTGCATCCGTACTTCGGTACATCAATAAGACATGCTTTGAACGAAAGACTGTAGTACGTCATAACTCAAACTCATTCAACTAGCCTCAACTAGTGCATACCTTGGTATCCTTACATACTTAGCAAGCTAAAAACGCTCAGAGATTTTCAATGGTATTGTCATCAGGATGGTAGATCGGTTAATCAAAAGTCTAAGTCATTCCAGATAGCCATGCTGCTGTGATATACGACGTTGTCGTGTTAGAAAATTACAGTCCCATGACGGTTCTAATGAATGAGTGACAACAGCAATTGTTCCAGCATCTACATATGAGGTGGTGTATTGATCGCCAATTCGCCAACTCCCGAAAGTGATACTGTACCTTCCGGAAGATGAGTGAACGTCTATCGCTTAAACACTAACTTGAGCAGGCTTCGATCTTCGAAATACCATGACACTAATACTTCCATGTATTAAGCTCATCTAGTTTGAATTTCCTCCGTTAGCGAAACAAAATGAATGTCATTGAAGAGTGATAGAAGCACAAATTTCGACCCATGGTAGACAATACTGAATCTTGGACTGGTTCAGTGAAACCCTTTTACTTACTTCAACCACGTAGTGCCGCCCAACATTTGATTCGAAGTTCCTGAAGACACACTGAACTTAAGCACCTTTTTGAGCTCTGAGATTGGTGACAATGATTAGGCTACGTTGCAGCCTCTTTTGACGTCATACTGAAAAACACACTCGGAACTAATATGTGTTGGTGGATGACTCATGGGCTTTTAAGCCACTTGATCGGTGTAACTGAGCGCAAAAAGGAAAGTGCAAAACGAGTCAGCACCTTGGAACTAAAAACGACCGTCAAATGTATGATAGGAGGCAACCTACAAGCTTCAACTAGGTGTAAATTAAACATCAACCAGGTTAATTCTAAATGGAATGAGACTCCGTCTCCATATACTCCGCTACAGTAAGTAGTTATACACTCTGATTAGCTTTTATCTAAACAAGTGAACGAGCTGTTAACTTCGGGTGGCGAGTTTGGCTAACCGTAGTGTAGAGAACATTCAGATAGTTAACTCTGCCTTCGACGCTACAGTATTAACATGGCGTTTTGTGGAGATATCATAATCGCCCGATATTTCTCAGAATCCATCGTGGTTAACGAATAATAGTTGTAAACGGCAAATCCGTTAACCGCTACATACAGGACAGTCTGAACGCCCAAGAACGTACTCGTGCAGAGTCTTGAAAGATAGCACCGCCCCCCATTTCACTAAAGCTGTTTGACAGTGACCGGAGAGAAGCTTCCCCGTCAAGTGGATTGATAGAGGAGGCTCGGATGAATGGTCCAAACATCGACTGCCGTATCACCACAAGAGACTTCTTACAAGAGCTACCAAAACTTAGACGGTTGCAATACTCAGCCCATGCCACACCCATTGTGGTTAACTGCGTCGTAGTTAACACGCTGGTCTCATAAACAAGAGGACCGGAGTGTAAATTCCGGTCCACATGAGGATATGCATCACTGCTGAGTCCTAATAAGGGCGAAATTCGAGTTTAGTGCTTTTTTTCGAAGTGGGCTAGCCAAGAGGCTTATCTGAAAGCGAAGACTGTCATCATCATCATCATCATCAAAACAGCCATGAGCCTGACCAAAAGGTACTGTGGCTCGGGCCGCCGCTCACCTCAACAGTGACGTGGAATATCCTAGAAGGAAAGAGTACTACGAAGGACAAAAAAGATTGAATAAGACTAAATGGAAGAACTAGAAATGGTATGGATACAGGTACGCCATTGACTGCGACACACCGCCATCTCGGATAGCGTCTCTAACCAACGGTTTGAGTGATCACGAGGACCCCAGCCAGGCAGGCGATGCCTGCCCACTTTGCTCAATGGAGCAGTCAAAGTCTTCATATTTCGTGACCACGTTGTTGCTTGACCACCACCGTTGGTGAATTGTCTATTTACAACAGATCTACATAACAGTCATGGAAACCACGAATGCCTAGACCAGTAGCTCTAACGTCTTCCCTGCCATTTTTGCTGGTTCTTAAAGTAAACCATCTGGCTATTCTGCGTTTTTCATCCTTTGAATCGACCGGCTGACTGAAACAATCTAAACACGCTTTTGCTGTTGAAAAAATGGGCGATTACAGTATGACCTACAATAACGAAAGTCCTTAATAGGTCTGTCAACAGATGGGTACATGACTCATATTCACGGCTATGAATCATGCCAGACAAGTTAAACAGCGACCAACTAGAAACCAAACTTGCTAATTCGCACATATCACAACTGATAAACATCGATTACTTTTCGTTAGGCCATTTGAATAGGTACGCAGTGAACTTCATTTGGTAGTACGGCAAAT
Source organism: Paragonimus westermani (assembly GCA_008508345.1). Classification (NCBI taxonomy): domain Eukaryota; kingdom Metazoa; phylum Platyhelminthes; class Trematoda; order Plagiorchiida; family Troglotrematidae; genus Paragonimus; species Paragonimus westermani. The sequence goes on from QNGE01003490.1 coordinate 31,601, forward strand.
GTTTTCAGGTATTCTGGTAAGAACACTACAAATGCCAGACAAAGACATTCTGTGACAGAAACCCCAAACTGAAGTAGGCGTTCAGTAACTTTCATTATGTCAGCCCTCTACCATATATGTGCCCTGTGGCCCCAGTGAACGTAAGTAGAATGGAAATCCCCTTTAAAAACAATAAGATGTGTCAGACGAGTAACTATGTCTGGTCAGAAAGACGCTAATTGTATGGCGAACGTTGTATAATAATACATGTATTCATACACCAAACTGGATCATAATCGTAGATTAAAGTGGGCCATGCTGGAGAACATCCGGTAATACCAACCAGTTTATACCCTAACGATTGGTTTGAATTTGCACTCACCTGATGTTATCTCTAAGCGTACCTTTGGTCAACAAAACAACCGCAAAATATAAGAACTCATAGGGCTTACAGAAAACTGCTTAATCCAAGCATCACTGAGGTAAGGTTAGTGGTCCACGACAATGGGAACAGGTTAGAGTGACAGAATTGAGTGATGTGACCCGAGAAACGGCATTAACGCAGTTTTTAGCAAGAACAACCACTATCCAGTGATATACAGTGAATGCTCGTTCAATTCGATCACCTAAGGAGGTTGTCAGCGCAGTTCCCCGCACAATGTCGGTAATCCGGTGCAACGATTTTGCATCCACACTCTCCCACACAAGGCAGTGTAGTCCGTCTTGCGTAGATCAACCGGGACCCGGTCAAACGCGACCAGCATTAAGTGTCAACATTTCGGGCTACTTGAAAATAATGAGTAGTAATAATTTTCATCGGAAAATTAGCTGTGTGAGTAATTTTCGACGACCTACACCTGTCCCGCTCCCCGAGGGTGTCCGGCATATATCCATCCAGGGTTGATTTTTCAGAACTGATTTAAACCCAGGTAAAGTGGGCCGTGGAAATTTAAAAAAATAACACAACTGAACAACTAGTAAAGGTATTATTTTCCCATTCAACAACCACAAAATTTCCACTCCTACCGAACACTCCAAGAGGTAATCGCGATAACCTCATTCGATTCGAAATAAGCTGACTGAGATATCCGCCGAGCCCGACGGGTTCCGTAAGGATACACCGGACTTGTCGAATAAAAGAGCTGCTATTTATAATCCATTTTGGCGCTTTCCTCATCACGTACGAATTTAAGGCGGAGGTTACCTAGCCTATAACATTTCAGCGATTACATACAGACGATTTGGTGGTCACGAACATGGGATGACTTAGTTCGTTATATTTGCAAGGGTAAGGGCCGACATCAGACTGCCAATTATCGAAATATGTCGTTTGGAGCGTTAATAAATGCGGACATGAGCTGCAAGTTACCCCAAAATGATTCACCTCCATGCATGCGCGCGGTTCCCACAATCACACGTAATTACACTTAGGTAGGCCCTTTCATCACCGATTATGCCCGAGAAATATTGTCAACCCGTCGCATACCCCTACTATTAAGTAAATGCCCGTCAATTCCCACAGAACATAAAAAATGATGTGCTGTTTACAATCGTTACCAACAATTAAACAATTTGAACTCCACAAACTATTAATTATCCAGAAATCCTACAGGCATATCAAACAGGGCAAAACGGTAACAATCCCACTCAGGGATTGTTTTGTGATCGTGAAATTTTTGATTGTATTTAATGGGACAGGTGTCGCTTACAGACCTCGAGTACAGTCGGGTAGTGCTAAGGATGTTTAACACTAAAAGGTTGACTGAGCGGTCCATTGTGATAAACTAGCCGCCTAATTTGGAATAAATGTCGTAGTTCCATGCATGTGACTCAAGAGTAGGTTTCAACTCATCGACTGAAATAAAGAAATGCACAGTGAACAAGCTCGATCAAAAAAGTAAGTCAAGTAATGTTTTACTGATAGGCAAAAACATTAACATTGATAAAAAGGGGATCGTAGACTACTGATAAACAGTAAGGGATTCTGGTCAATATAAATTGAAAATCACTCACAACTAGTCGGTGTATTCGTACCCAAACACAGTGTGGATTCAGTCCCTATCAAAAGAAGACACTACACCCCAGTTTTGTTACAGTTCGTCAATGGTGCACATACCTGGCACAACCGCTCATCAAGTTCGGCGATTTTTGTGACATCAACTTGAACAGAAGTTCTAAATACTTAGTCAACGGCTGCAGTTAATAGGACAGGTACTGTGTCCCATCTCGACGCGATCTAGTAATCTGAACAATACTCGCGAGCGAATGTGATCAAGTGTCCGCACATCATCATCATCATTTTCATTGCTAGAAGGTACTGTGACTTGGGCTACCGCTCACCTCAACTGTGTCGTGGAACATCCTAGACGTCACTAAGAAGGTTAAGAATTAAGAAGAGAAGACTAAGGGAAGAAGTAGAAATGGTAACGATGCAGACACGTCATTGACTGCCACATACTGCTATCTCGAATAGCGTTTCTAACCAGCGACACCTACCAACTTTGCACAATGGAACAGTCAGCGTCTTCGTATTTTGTGACCACGCTGTTGCTTGGCCACCACGCGGTTTCACCCAACTGTTGGCGGTCTCAGTATATAATACCAAGTAGGGTAAACGCTCAGATGACATACGAAGTACGTGGCCCAACCATCGCAGGCTGTTCAACGTGATTAGCTGACCAATCGATCACGCAACCCGAACGTTCCGGAATACGAACCGGCGAAGGACCGCATTGCTCATGCGATCAGTCCACTTAATGTGGGCTAATTGGTCGAGAGGAACATGGTCGAACGTAACAAGTATGTTGATATTTTCACTGCGAACAGGCCACGTTTCTGAACCACAGAGCGAAACAGAAGGTAAACAAGCATTACATACCCTTCTTTTAAGCGACAACCGGACGTCATTTCGACACCACAGATGACATAGGCTGGCAAAGGCGACTCGTGTTTTTGTTAGTTATTGTTGGGAGAGCGATAAATTCCGGTACTCGGTGGTTCATACCAGAGAAGGGGGTTGGATTGAGCGACCCCATCCAGAGTCTCTGGCTCAAAAGTCTGACCTGAGAGGTAACAGGATACCGGGTTTTCTTGGGGAATTTTACCCGGAGCCAGTGATTCAGCAGTCTGATTTGCTTGGCAGTGAGGGACTTGCCAAGGTCGACAGCACGGTGAGTAAGACGTTAATGACTGATTCTCAGCACTGTTGCACGTAACGGATGCATTCGAAGCTACAGCAGGCTTCTGGGTGACACCGGATGTTTTCAACCGTACTAGAAAATACGCCGGAGGGCACAGTCAACCAATGGGCGATCGGTGTGCTTTGTTTGAGGGTACCTTTTCTAACCCTCCTCTTCCCTATATGAAAGACAGCAGTGCCACAACCATAAAAACAGTTCTGCTGCATGCTCATAGGATCGTGTCCCGCTACCTACGCACTCCTACGCGGTCAGTAAGGTGACATACATGAGTGCATCCGCTTTTTGTCTGACTGCTCCTTTTGTCCTGTCTGATAAACTTGCATCTGGAAGAACCAAAGTCCTAGTCAGCACAGCCTGCCGGATAAAAAGCACATGAGCTTGACCACCACATCAGTGTATTAGTATAGGTCGCGATAATTCAGTAACGCAGTAAACAACAAAAGTGTCTCATGGAAGCGTGGTCGGAGTTTGAATCCCGCTGTATTACGGTGGTTGAAACTGATGGTATACTGTCATACGACCGTAAGAAAACCATGTTCGGGTTTAAAAGTGTGAGGGGAAGGTATCAAACCAACTTATTAAGAAACATGTCAAAACTCAAACAAGCACGTCTACCAGACGGGATAGAACACTTACGAATCGATATTGTAGCACAGCATGTTGCTTAGAAATGCTTGGATGATCCATAGGGATATCGGCTATCTTCCGATCTCGACCAATCAGGAAACCGCTTTGACGGTGGATGTGTAAGATGGGCAATGTCTTGTTCCCTTTAAACGTATACAAACGCCAATGCTCGGTAGGTTTGCGAGCATCCTCCGGTTCGTTGTACTTGATCACCACCCCCTTGTAAGTGTTGCTATCTTCTGCAAGTTTGCCTGCGAAAAATAAAACAAATACATTAATTATTTCTTCACGAAATGATACGGTCAAGTTTTTTGTGATGCTCACTAGGCTTTTTTTATGACGACCCGTTGCACCTCACTCAATAAGCTAACGTAGCGCACGAGATATCCGCTTACCCGATAGTTTTTCGCATAGGAGGCCCTAGCCCATACAAGTAAGATTAGGTATGAGTAAACTGTACACCTTGCTTCCCCGGCACGTAGCCTTTTATTACTGAATTCATGTACCGAAAATTGCGTGATAGTTTGGTCACCATAGAGCACTACCCAAAAAGAAATGAATGGCTAGAATTAGTACTGTTGGAAATTCACTGTCTGAACACACTCTGATTGGGTCATCTGCGATTTACTCGAACAGAAACAATTCTGCGCGAGTGACAATGAACGGTAAACAACCCCTCTTAAGAATTTCAACCGTGCAGCCGTATGAGATGCAGACCAGCACAATAAACCCACTCTCTTTCGTAAAGACTAGCAAAAAAAGATATTGGACTGGCACACATGAACTCACTGCTATCAACACAATGGTATTGGCGAGAGACGGTTTGACATGTAACAAAGCGTGTAGTAGCACATGCATAAGCAGGTTTTAAAAATCCCCACATATGCGGAACTTGAATAACACGGTCAAAAGAAACATACTTCACACGTTATGATGGACTGCAATCTTCCTTATTTTATCTCAACAGAAGCGCATTTACTTTTACGCAAGTTTATCGAAATCCATCCAGAGATTTCTGCTGTTGAAAAATATAACCACACCTACTTTGAGTGCTCTTGCACGAAAGATGCGTCGGTAGATCTGCAAAAATATCTGGATCCAATAAGGGAGTATTCAACCTCAATATGACTGTGGCAACCTGCTTCATGTGAAGATATGCTGCACGGTAGCTCGGATGAATCCCTAGATAAAGAAAACACTCGCAATCAGCCAGGATTTCCTGACAAAATGTCAGTCATCTTTTGCGAAGTAGAGGCCGTCATGCAGCCGCCAGATTACACAGAACGTCTCAAGACGACCATAACATTGATAGCGTGAGTCAATAGCAATTCACGTTCATTCAGTTGCTCACTAACATCGACCGGTTGTTCGAACTGTGCACGAATAACAACCAGGTTGGCTGTTGCACAAAGCTCTGTTGGATCATCAGAAGGCTGTCCTTCAAACTCATCACAAACTTCTTACTGTTTCATGGTGTTCTCGTCCTTGAGAAACAGCTATGGGTACGATGGCTCGAGTTGCCTTTGACTCTGACAATGGTCCACGAAGCTGCAGAGTAACAATAAGGTACAAATGTACGGCGAAGGAAAAAAGAAAGAGAATAAAAGGGAAAAGGCGGTCGAGTTTCATGAAAAAGAGCCAAGTTTGCAGATACAGACTCACCACTGGCTGCGACAATGCCAAGTCAGAGGGCGTTTCCAACCATTGGTGTGGATAGTCGCAAACTCCTCAACCAGGTAGGTGGCCCCAGCTAACTTAGTCCACTGAAACGGCCAAGGCTTTAGAAGCCCGCGACCAAGTCATCGCCTGACCACCTTACGATTTCTTCCAACCATCAGTGGCCTCACTGAACAATGCACGGTGTGGCAAACACTCCGTCGGTATACGGAGTACATGGCCCAACAAGTGAATGCAGTGTACTTTTACAATCCCGACTGTCAATCGGAAACCTGTAGTATTTAACAAATACCCGCCGACGGACTGTCACATTGCTCACAAAGTCAGCGTATTTGACAGAAAATAACTGACGGCCTAAACGAACCATCGGTCCAAATGGGCCGTTTCTGATATACGAAATAAAACTGAGCGAACGCACGTTATAAACTTTGTCTTTAACCGGTAAATGAACATCTTTGCGACGCCACAGGTGGAAGAGGTTGGCGAATGTAATACGTGCCTTCGCTGTCCCTGTGGACACCTCGTTAGCAAAACCACAGCCCGGCGAGATGACACTACTCAGGTAGGTAAGGCGATCAACAGCTTCCAGCGGTCTGTTAACAATAACAAAGTCAGTACCAACCCAGTCTTTTAACAACACTCGCAATGACTACAATAAACAATACTTTCGACATTTTCGATGATTCTGGTTATCTACCTACCTTTGTTTTAGTCAAGCTGTTAACTTATCGTTTCCGATCCAGAGCGAAAAACATAACTCTTTCCGTGCCTCGCTAGCATGACGTGCTGTATCAGCACACCAATTTCGAGGGTCGGCATAATACACGGGGTCAGCGTGCTGAATATTGTCGTACGTGTTTTGATAGCGAGAACTAGACTGGGCACTATTCTGTCCGACTGTCCGAATATACATTTAACATACACGCCAAGCCCTAATGATATTTGACTACCAAAATTAACCGACCAGTTTATTCCCTCTTCAATTTGAAAGCTTCTGTTGAAGAGAAGCCCTATATACCTGTCTAGCACATGTGACCCAGTGTGTCATATGACATCATATGTATATGTAGAAGTTCAAGGATTATCTTTCACGTGCTGTGAATCCAAGAGGTTCTTCATCAAAACCAGATTAGCAACATCTCATTAGAGAGCAATTTTGTGGCTGCCGCCCACATCTACAAAGAAAGTTGGCTTGTGATAATAGAGCCGCCCATTTAAATCTGGGCCTTGACGACTCTAAGCAACCAGTCCACGTGGCCATCCATGAGACTTAATCTTCGGGAGGCACTAGTAGTCACGCTATACTGGCAGACGGAGTACGTGATCCAATCACCCCATACTGTGCAACAAGATTAGTTGACCAACGGACTACATATTCTGAATGTCCGAAATAAGCGCTAGCGAAATATCGCGTTGCTCACAATTGGTGTTGGCTAACTGAAGGAAACAACAATGTTCACGCAGGTCTGTTGGTATCTTTGTCACGAAGAGACCACTCTTCTGAGCCGCGGGGCTAAGCAGGATGCAAACAAGCATTATGCACCCTTCCTGTCAGCGACAACCGGAGTCCACTTCAACACCACAGGTAATGTAAGCTCAACTATCAAAGTGAGTACACAACGAACCTATGCACATATTTCTCTGGAACCTCTCTGTAATGTTAGGAGCGATCGAATCAAAGACAGTCCTAAAATCTAAAAACACTATGACCGCCATTTGCCTGTAAGGGTGGTAATAATCCAGGAACTACTGTATGGTAAAATATGGTCAACGCACTCCGACCGGATCGGCATTGTACCTGTTCTTCATGTACCTAGCTTTCCATGCTCTGGAGATTCGACGCGAAACAAACCTACAGAGTATTCCGTATACAGCAAATACTACACTGATTTCTTCAAGGTTATCAGACTTCGGGCCCCGTTACCGAAAGCGGAGATAACTGTTGACAAGTACTAATCATGAGGAAGACCTTCAGTTCTAAAAACCATTCAAAAAATTTCCATCTTCCTTTCACTATTTTGAACATCGAAGGAAAGAAGATATCTGGTCCAGAAGCCTTGTTGTGCATTAAAAACTTAGGCCCCAAGGGCATTTTTGTTCCCGGAGAGTCGTCTGGAATGCAGTAACCGACTATTCGCGTTTCGTCGTCTATATGGTCCGACTGAGGCCATCTTAAACTGCTTAGCTCATTTAGCAATTCGGCGTGACTGACTAGTGATGGGCAAACCACTTTTACCACAGTTTCGCTCAAAGTGACTTGAAGGCCATCACAGCTATATATCATGGAAAATAGCACTCTTCTACTCTCAGAGAAAAAGCTATCCTTTCGGCTACTCGACCAAATAATGTTCCGGGTCTTCGCGAAGATTTTTAGTTGGTTTGTTTTGAAGCTCTTGACGGTCTTCATTATATTTGAAAACTGGAATCTGGCCATACTAGTTCACGAGGTTTCCCGATGTAACAGAAATCTAAGTACGTCGCAGTTGTACAGTTCTTTCGGAACATATCGCTTTACAGCAAGCTTACACAGGTACCGCGACATTTGATGTTCATTAGGTTCGCTGACCTTATCCAAACAATCTAATATAAGTCCTTTACGCCATGTTCGAGGAAATGCTTGCATCTACGAGTGTATGGACTCCTAGCAAATGATAGAAGGGGTGAGCACAATGAAAAATTCCAGGTCTAAATGGCTGAGCTGAAGTGCATGACAGCTTTTAACAGTTTGGTGTCACCTGTAACTGACTGCTACGCGACCGATTTGTGTCCATGAGTAAAATGCCTGATGCGAGCATCATCATCATCATCATCATCATCATCATCATCATCATAGACAGCAATACACCAGTGGTTCACACTAATGCGTAACTGTCACACAGCCATGAAGAAAAAGCAAACCCTATGTAGGAAGGGAGAGAAGAAAAAAAGAAGGGTACGGGAGGGACTTAACTACTGAAAATGACTACGTCCATATTCAAACATTCAACATCAAGGTGCTTACACCCTGCAAACAAACAACCGGGCTGCAAGTGAGAGTAAGGCGTCATCAGCGAGACAGTGTCAAGTAACCAGTCTACAATAAGAGTTGAAGATTGGAGTCAACTCAACCATGTCGCACTACCGATCGTGATAATCTGCAATACTCCCCAGCTCTCCCAGCCAGAAGCCAGTTTCATAACGGCATGGCCAAAATATAGCAAACAAACACTAGTTACAACCCGTAACTTAATAGCAACTGATTTAGTACTTCCGAATCGCAATCAGAACGGATGCGAGAGAATACATTGTGATCGCTACCAAGTAATTTTCTGGTTACGCCACAAGGAGTTAAAGCTAAATGAACTATGAGTTTCGCAACGTTTCGACCATCTAGGAGAGATTTAAATAAGGAAACTTACATTTACATTGGAAGAACACAAGATCATCAGGTGGATAGTGAACGCTAACGGTTACTGTAACAAGATACTGCGTCCACTTCAGGAGCTACCCTGTAAAAAGATCAACGAGCCCAGAAAGTGTCTTTCGACTACCTTTATTCCGTACATAAGAAATACATCGGAAGACCTCAGTTTGGTCCTCAATCGGTAAATCAGTGGTATTTAAGGCCGCCAACACGTGGAAGTACATTTTAGACAACTTAAAGGATAAACAAACAGCTCTGGTGTGAGCATCTGGATGCTGAATGTTCGGATACATACGAAACTATTTTCAATAGTTAAGTCCCTTCCTCTTCCCTTTTTTCTGCTATCTTTCTGTACAGGGGTTGCTCTTTTGCATGATTGTGTAGCAATTAAGCATAAGTGAAAACCACTGTGTTGCTGTCCATGATAATGATGATGAGATGTAAGGATTGTCACGCCTCTTGCATTGGACAGACAGCTGGAAATGCGCACCAAAGAACATGTAAGGTGTAGTAATAGGCTCTCTAGTGACACTCAGAAATTAGAACAGGGTTCGGTCACCGCAATCCTCAACCAACATCAAGTTGACTTTGACCATCAACTGTGACGTGATTCCCGTAACCGCAATGAAAGTCTACTGGTAGAAGCCTTGCTTATGGTTAATGTACCACAGGCAGTGAACCGATCCGATGACTTGGAGTTGTCGGTTGTTTGAAATGACTTACTGAGTGGACAATGATACCACGTAGGAAAGGTGTGCAGTATCCCCATCATCCATCTTATCCAGAACAGTCTACATGCATGCAGATCAAACGCACACAAACATACAGTAATCATCTATCCCTGTACGCACCCGAGATCTACATGTTGTGATCTCAGATGAACCGTAAATCCATATAGCCTACTGATAGCGTTTCAATACACTGGAAGGTCGAAACGTTGCGGAACCCCCAACTGTTTTAGTTTCAACTCGTGACTTGACTAAGGAACTGCTTAACAGCGACTGTTTTGGTTCCTGATAAGCCACCAATCAACCATCTCGTATCTTACACCAATGAGCTAGGTGCATTTTGTTAGATACTTTTACGGTACGCGTTTTACAACTTCACAATGCAACACCGACCCAAGACTATAGCAGCAACAGACTGAGAATAACCGACGAAGTTCTGAAATGGTGGGAGTTCGGGAAATGAAGAGGTGTTCACATTTCCAGGTCTAAGGCAGTCATCCTAAGTGGGGGCATCGTTGGTGTCAAAATAGCCTTAAGTATAAGGAACAATCTCAGAACCATAGTAAGTAGAGTTCCACTCGATTGTGTCAAAAGGTAGCCACTACAGGTTGAAAATATAAATTGCATTTAAACCATCAGCTATCGATACTCTTAACAGATTGCATATATAGGACGGGGTCACCGGGTAAGCAACGAAGAGACTATGACACTACTAACACAGCAACTTCAAACACCCGCCCCGGAAAATTGCAAAAGCGAACGGCATTGACAACCATTAAAGATGATAACTTGTCGTGTGTACAGGGAACTTGAGATTGAACGATAGGACTTAAAGAACCTATTATGGAGCCGTACTGGCAGCCATTTTGTTTACATTATGCCAGTGGGCAGAAGTAAACAGGTAGCGGGTGGAAATCGCAAATAAGGGGATTTGCTGCAAGGAAGGTTGTTTCGAAGGGGTAGTGTGGTTGCAAATTCACGGATTTCCATCATATCGCTTAATCTTAGAACTACGCATACGCCGGTCGTTCCTGACAACAACTACGATATACATGTTGATAAATTGAGGCACAAAATGACTGAAAGTTTTCATAAGAATACACGTTCGGCCACAAGACGAGATGGTTGAACGTTTTCTTTCATTTGTTGTGCTTACAGGAATCAGTGGAACAGCACCACCTTGAGGAACGCCTAGCCGATCTCTATTGGACCTTGTAAATAATAAAGCTAGAGCCGGGCACACCTGATGGTTTCGTATCGAACGAAGAGATGTCTGGGCAAAAATTATCGAAACAACAGATTTCAAGCCGACTTAAACTGAGATGATCACATGAGAACCTCGCGACCATGTTTGAGCACTGATATGTATTCGATCAACAGGCGACTTGTCCATTAGCGAATTCTCAAAGAATTGCCAAGAGTTCTTTATGGTCAGGACGACAATCACAGAGGATCCATGCACATGGGTTTTTGGTGACGCATTGTCAACTAACCGGGCATTGACGTGAGCGTAAGTGTCTACTAACCGACCAATACCTATGCAACGCAATATGGTGCGGGTGCGGTACTATAAAGAGAGCATTGAATAGGAAAGAGCTAAGAGGCCTAGGTTAGTATAAGTAAAAAACTGGCTTTTGGCAACCGATACTCGAATAATGATTATAGCATACGCAAGCAATCTTACACAAGTAGCGGACGCCATAGATAGATAAGTGGTCAGCATACTGTGTTCGAGTGGTTCAAGTTTCAAACTCAACGAGAGAAGGTAGTGGTGCTACGTACATTCGTCCTCTGGCAGATAAGTACAAGTCGCTCCACCGCCAGGGGAGGGGGACAACAAAAATCAGACTTTTCGAATCTTGCTATTGAGCGTAGGCTTGAATCATGTGGTCCATAGTAAGGTTTCCTAGACGTTTAGTACATTAACTCAGGGGCTACGAAAATTGCTCCGTTCGGTTAAGACTGTATTGATACTTCACACTGCCCTCTCAACAACAACCTCTTACGATTTCCCTACTGACAAAAATCTAGAGTGCAACTGCTCCGTAGTTTCAGAAGGCATACAATTAGAGAAATAAACCATATCAGAATAAAATCGAGTATACCGCATAGGTTAGGCAATGTAGATGAATTGGATCAGCACATTCATACGCACTCATTTTCTGCCCCCAGATGTATAACCGAATCAGTGTGCGATGCGCAACCTACTACGCTTATACAATACTATGGTGTAATCATGGTCAATAACTGAGGGCATTACGACATGCACGTAATCGAACAGGTGGGAGAATCTTCCACTAGGACAAACAAGTTACCCCACAAAATAGGTTAGACGCGTAGCATTTTACAATACGTACTACCAGGGGAACAGCCTGAGAGCAGGCGCTAGGTGGAATGCGTTTTACGAGAATAATTATTCTCTCGTAAAACTAAATTAACTTAGTTGACTAGACCACCACATTCGAGAGACAGTAAATGACAAGGAAAAGCTTACCAGAAAGACCAAAGTTAGCACGCTGCTTCTGAGTCGGACCGATGTTTTTTTGGTCAAGTAGACCACTCCTAGCAAAACTGGCTTGCGTGCGTCTGCCATCGGATTGGTTCTGAAAGTCTGGCGAATGTTGATTAGACCCGCGGTGCCTATGTTCGTCATGTAGTACGACTGGAGAGTGTAGACGCCGTTTCTTGTGGCTGTTTTCTTGCTTGATTACGATGGGCTCTAAGAGTCGATGACTAGCCCTGGTGGGAGCATCTGATGGGGGACTAGGATCATGTTTCGACTTGTGTCGTCGACCACAATAATCTCTCGTTTTCCGGTTATGATGTTCGTGCTCAACAGGTTCCGGTTTTATAAATACATCTGCGTGTGAATCCGCGTGTCTTCTTGAAAAATGGGCTTCAGACAACAAGACTTTCCTTGGAGACTTCTCCCTACTGTAGCGACCCCCATGCCTAGGCATTCGGACCCTCAGAAAAATCAGCCGGCCAATAGGACATGAGCAGGTTTTTCATTGGTTAGAGAAACAAAACGGTTTACCTTCAATTTTCGGTTTCAAATCCAGCACTTAATGGAGACATGCAGCTGTAAGATATCCGCACCAAATGTAGTACGAATGGAGTTGAATAGTTTGGGCGTCGTGTTTAACATGTTATTAATAAACAGATTGGGAATAACACAACGTTTCGAGCAAGTTGTAATACTCTACGTTTCAACCACCTGAGGAAGGCCACCCGAGGTGGTTGAAACATAGAGACCTGCAGCTGTTAGCGATCTGACGCCTGACAAATGTGATTTATGAATTGGCCTAATGCAGCTTCTGCGGCAGTTACTACTTTCGCAGAGCCTGGGCTTCAAGGTCGTTCCAAAGGGCGGACAATCATTTTGTCGCGAAACCTCGCTCTTTAAATATGTTATATATATTATCCATAAATAATGGTGGAATAATTCACATATAATATGTATACATATATCATACATATATTTACAATTGTTAAATATATATGACAAACGTAGTATAATGTGATACCTATGATCTGTTGGCTGTCAAAAGGTTTTTATGCTTCTTGGGATGTTCAAACGAACCTTCCCCCAAATAGAAAAGGATGCCTTTCACACGCTTCACGGAGTTCACATAAGACCACTGCTCGAGTATGCCAATCAAGTCGTCTACGCCGGTGTGAAGAAGGACATACTCGCCATTGAACGTGTCCAGTGATTAGTAACCAAAATGGTCACTGGCTTACGGCATCTCTCCTACGGGTCTCGCCTCGAAGTTCTCGATCTTTATTCACTTGAGTTCCAAAGAATCCGCGGCGACTTAATTCTTACACACCTTCTCTTTGGCACAGGACTCGTGCAACAATTCTTCACCCTAGTAAGTGATAACAGTCGAAGAGTTTACAACAAGAAGCTCTATAAGATTAGACCTCGGACCCTCCTAAGACAACAGTTCTTCTCTTATAGAGTTATGAACTACTGGAACGACCTACCACTATAGAGTGTTGGCTGCTCTTCTAAGGACCGTCTGGAAGTGTTATTGAATCCTCACCTACTTAATAAACCGTTAGATTAGTAGTTTATCCCGTTGTGTTAGACTATGACTTTACTCTGTTCTGGGTACTTTCTGTAACCCCCAAGAGCGATGCTACACCCTGCTTTCAATGACTGCCTTTTAGGTCAACAGAAAACCGCCAGACATCGAAACGAACAAACTGAATGGATGCGGGTAGATTGGGCCCCCGGCCTCGAACCCGTGTACGAATAGCTGATTCGCTGTTGTAAGGTATTCGCACCAAATTTATTGTGATGTCAAACAGTTTGAGCGTCGTGTTCAACATGTTATTGGTAAACAAAATGAGGATAACATAGAGTTAGGAGCAAATTGTAACACTTCACGGCGGATGTGGTTTTGATTAGAACGTTTCTGAGGAAGGCCACCCGAGATGGTTGAAGGGTAGAATATTATAGCTTGCGCATGGCGTTGTGTTACTCCCGATCTGTTTATCATAATAAAAACTATATAATTTATATTGTGCACATGAACAGGATACGGGCGATGATTTAACACATGTGTATATATATATTTGCAATGCACATACATGTACCCAATATATACATATATGTGTGGTCATATATAAATAACCTTAAGCAGAATCCCTGCGAAAGCCATAATTGCCATTTGTGCCGACGCAGTGCATTCGACCCATGATTCAAAGATCCAGTGATCGATACACAGGTTGGAGGCGTGGTCCCAAAGTTCCCTTATCCAGTCGGTTTTTATTGCTCAGTATCAGGCTGGCCTTTGTTGACCTGAAAATCAACCGTTGAAAACAGGGTGTATCACCGCACTTGGGGATTAACAGTGAGCACCAGGAATGGAATAGGTGTGTGTGCATGCTGATTTGAACCAGACTGTATGAGCGATACTTACGACCGCGGAAGGTAGGCTGTTCGAATGGTTAGTAATCAGATGAGAAAATAGTTGCTGCTCATGGAAGGTCCTATGGCGAACCTCGAAAAGCTTCTTGTTGTGTAACCTTGCCGGCAGTTACCACTCACTACGGTGAGGAAGTGTGCCACGGAGTCGTCGAGATGTAGATGGATGCAGATCAATAATTTCAGGTCTCACTTGACATTTCTTAAACCCGTGGCTAGTTTGGTAGCCGCCCACTGAACACGCTCAACCCCGAATTTGTCTTTCGGTAAGCTCGTATACACCACATGGTTAGCTCACTCGATGGGCGGTCTTATATATACCCCGTGAAGCATTTGATACACTTTATTGCGTAGGGGGAGAATTGCGCTTGATCATCCTAAAAGCGACAGGTCTATTTTATTGCAGCCATCTTGTGGTGATGCGCGAACGTTAAGTCGGACAACAACCGGGTACCCGAATCTTCCTTCCGTTCAATTTTCATGGTATCTAATGTGTTAAGCGTTCGAATGAGTCAACATTAATGCATAGTACACTGAGATCAGTGGGATTCTGATCTTTCAGGTCGTGAACTGGAGGTAAGGGCGAAAAATTGTGTGGCGTACAAATTCTGGCTCAATGTATTAAGTGGGTGATAGGTGAAAGTGGAAGGCAACAGTTTGCAATGTTTCTACCCCACCCGACAAGAAACCTTCGCGTCAGAAGGATAGTTACACAAGGCAGATCTTTCCGCTTGTAACAGAGATTCGAACTGGAGGAGAACAGCGATTTGTTCGCGGGTTCGAAGTTGAAGGCCCAGGTCAACTGGAGTTGGCCAGTTTATCTCTTTCGATAACCGACGGTTTTCAGTTGGCCAAACAAACAGTCAGTGAAACAGGGTGTTCTGCTACCTTCGGGGTTAGAGAAAGTATAAAGAACAGAGCACACAGCTGCATCCGGTTGACTCAAGCTGTGTGCAGCGCTTAAGTATGCAGTGTGCGTTCACACTGATAGCTGCCCCAATCGGGCGGCTCATCCTATGAACAACTGAGTAAAAACACACGGTAGAAATTAAGGCAGGATTGTAGTTGAATCACCCAAGGTATATTATACCGACCTTCGTGAAATCTGTTGAAGGATATGTTGGCGATAATGCTGATAATGATGATAGTGCAACCGTAGAGCTCCTGAGAGCACACTCTGGGATCTCAAAGGGGTAATGTGGACAGGCAAAAGACCAGAATACGTGCTGATAACCATCAGCGAAGTCAACAGCTGGCGAAAACATTGACCAAAATCAACAGACTCATGAGTACCCACGATGCAAAAATTGAACTCTTGTAGCCGCACTGGTGCAGATGGCAATCAGGGCTATCGTCGGGGCAATAACAGACGCAAAAGTGGGTCATTAACCGTCTTATAGATGAAAATTGAGCTGGAAGATATCCGCACCAAATTCAGTAGGGATTAAGTCAAACAGTTTGGGTGTCGTGTTTTACGTATTATTGATAAACAGATTGAGAACACTGATGAGTAGTCTGGGGTATGGTTTATTTTCAGGTCGAACATCACTCAAAATTTGCCACAGCCTTCGAATTCACACAGACTTCTCAACCAGCCTCTTTTGAAAAGAAGCACTAGATTTGAGTTCCGCTCTGGAGTGTTTCGTGGATGGATAAACAGCAAAAGATAAGGAGGAGTCTTATCTATATGTGTTTCACCCCTACTTAACGGGCAAAGGATTAGACCAATCAGGTTAGATGCACTGCAAATTGACCTAACCACGGTGAATCCCACGTGCCCTGTGCTTCTTTGTTAACGTAACTTCGATTACAACACTGCTGAGGATGGCCACTCGAGGTAGCTGAAACGCAGAGTACCGCAACTTGTTCCTAACGTTGTGTTATTCTCAATCTGTTTATAAAGAACTGAGTTACCTACAAATGATAAGCTACACTCAAGCATAGTCAGTAAACAATAAACCAGGTAGTACGCAGGTTGCCAGTGATCGAGTGCGACATATTACTCACTTCTACCCCATGCCGTGTAATCCGTGGATAGAAAAAAATGTTGAGTGCAACGACTCTTCGTCGACCGGTTTTTGCCGAAGCTACTGGTAAGACAACGAACTGAACCTATAATTTGGACAGATATCTAACTCAAAAGTGGTCACATGGCTTTTATTGGAATTTACTGTGATATTCACCGCGAAATACAATGTAAACCTACCGTAGTCGGTAATTACAAATTCACCTATATCTTTTGAACCACGCAAAAGTGACCGTTTTTGCACGATGGGGGTAGGTATTCCACTATGGAAATTCTGACGGAAGCATCTTCGGAACGCAGAATGAATCACCAAGATCACCATGATGCTTTTAATTAGAGAAATCAGAACGGTTTTCTTAACAAAATGCGAACATGAGCAATTTTTAGACATAGCCGATTTTTCTAATTGAGACAAATGTTGCACTCGATAAAATCTATGTACACTTCTTAAAAAATGTATTTTAACACATCACGGGAAATTCGGGAAATCTTTTCTTGTGCTCAAACGTTCGTCTCCAATCTGTTTTGAGTTTGAAACAGCATACCAGCGAACTGCGCAACTGCATTCACGACACTTTGAAACGGCCCTTAGAAGAGCAGCTGGTAATCTTTAATGAGCAGCTGTTCCAGTTGGTGATAACTTTGTAAGAGAAGAACCGTCACTTAAGAAACGCCCGGGGTGAAAAATGGCAGTTTCTTGTCGTGACTCGTCGACTGTTATCAGCTACGGGGGCAACGACTAGCTACACGAGTCTTGCGTCAACGAAGAGTGGTGTGAGAATTAATCCGTCGCCAGGTCTTCGGAACTCGAGTAGATAGGGATCAGGAATTTCAAGACAGGACCCGTAGGAGACATGTTCAAAGCCGGTGAACATTTTGGTGGCTAACCAATGGAAGCGTTCATCGTCGAGTAGACCCTTCTTCAAGCCAGTGTGTACGACTTGGTTAGCACACCTAGGCAGTGATCTTAAACGGCCCTGGGAAATGTTTGTGAAGCATGCCGTTAAGACCGATGCGTGACGATGAACTTCAGCCTGCTAGAAGCTGGAAGGAGGCGCGCCAAGTTTCCTACGTCGTTCCGTAAACCGGGCCAAACTTACTTACTGGAAATGAGCCTGATTGTGGTCCGGATGCCACCATCGGCGACGTTGTATAATGTGTCCAACACACGTCGGAAAAGGATGGGAACCGCGGGACGTAAATGTCCACTGGAAATATTGCCAAGAATCATGCCATCAGGTGCTGGCGATAGCTGGCCCGTCAGACACAGAGCTCAAGGTTGGCAGGAAGCGCGGAAGTCGTTTCCCAGGATCGTGCGTTGTCCATGGCGCTCAAGTCGATTGAGTCGGGATAAGGCACCAGCCACAACGTTGTGGCTGCCAGAAGCCTGGTGTATGTCTGACATAAATTGAGATACGAAGTCTGGAAGTCAAACTTTGCAGGATCAGTGTCTCGCGGAACTATTACGGGAGACAAAAACCAAAAGCTCAGGATCGGTGGAAATCACAAGGCGGTTTTCTTCGAGGACATGTCGGATGTTCCGGACTTACTAGTAAGTTGTTAATAACTCACGACCGAACGTGCTGTACCCTGTTTTAGTCGGAAGTAGACGTCTGGAGATGGAAGCAAGCTGTTTCCGGAGTCAAATAGCGAACTGTTGAAGATAGGCTCCGTCTGCTTTGTCTAACGCATCAGCCGGCATAGCTATTTCGGTGGCTGAGTTGAAATGGCGCGCCATGACGGTGGTTGCCAGTGCACTCTCAATTCGACCGAACGAGTCAATGACTGTGCCGATCAGTTTTCCTCTCCGTTGACACGACCACGGAGTAAATCGTTTAAGAATTGCGTAACCTTAGCTCACTGTGAAATAGTCCGTCTACAATAAACTACCACCTCGTTAAATCGACGAATGGCAGCGAGTGTAGTGGGAAGTGGAAGTCGCAGTTTACTCGAACATTCTTACCAGCGGTCGAATACTGCCTTGATTATTGTGATGTTATAGGAATTTTGCTGTAGGTTGGCGAAAGACGCTTTTTCCAACCTAATCGTTGTACCGAAAATTGCTACTCTGTAGAAGTGTTCTTTCAGATGAATCCCGTGTTCAACATAGGACCAACAGGCCGTCGATGTAAGGGTGGAGGAGATCCAAACCCCGTGTTATGCCGTCGATCAAGCGTCGAACCTTCATGGAGTGTTTCATAAATCAAACGACAGGTGTAAATTTGAACAAACCAAGTGACCGTGTTGGCGAAACCCTCATCGATAACTAGGAGAGGGCAGTAGCAGAAGACCAGATCGATTTTGACGAACATATGGGTACCATGAAGGGTAGCTGTGACATCCTGTATATGCGGGGTCGGGTACCTGTTGGTACTGTGGCGTTGTTAAATAAACGTCGGTTTCCATAAGAAGGTCAATCGCCGTACTTTTCGTGGACCATGTGGAATGATGAGGCCCAGGGTGCACTGGACGAGCGGATGATTTTCAAGCCCCAAAATATGTTCAAACTGGACGTGTGCTACTTCGGCTTGTCCGACGTCAACCTGCGAGATTTGACAAACACCAGTGGACCAGCCGTGACTACGTGGTGCCTAGTAGAACTTGTGGTAGCAGGCAGAGATGACAACTGCCGAGAAACGGCCTGGTGATTGTCGAGTAGAAAATTAAATGTATTCATTTTCATGGAACTTTGATACACAGGATTTCCCGGAAACTTATCCGCCGAAATCTCAGTAACGGCAGGCTTTGTCACTTGGCCCACCATATGGCGACATCTGGAGTGTGCCAGAAGGTCGAAGCGTTGGAGAAGATTGGTGTCGATTGTTGCCATTTAGGCGTTGGTGGTCGTGATAATTCAGTGGAAGGCTGGCGAAAACCCACGCTGAGTGTACGAGAGCGCTGACCGAGCGCTTTGATAGCGATTTCGTTTGTCTGGCCGAGACTGGGGTGGATCGGTTCGTTCAATTCACCAGCCTCAAGTGGGATCACGCTGACCTCGGCGTCAGTGTCGATAAGGTGACGGATGGTCGATTTGTGGTCTTTTAAATGGAACAGACGACCAATCAAGTGAGCAATGTCGGTAGCCATGAGGATACACCTGTACCATTTGCTGACCATACCGAAGGTGCAAGGCTGGCGGCATCGTCGAGGGGTTCCGCAAAATCGTTGACGCTACCGACAGTAATCAGGAGTGACGTTCGGTAACGACTGATGAAGTACTCACGACCTTGAGCAGATGTATCGTCGAGCGAGGTCAGTTTAACATGCAGGCCAGCCAACTCTACTTTGAATGCCCTTGACTTTGCGGAACAACCTACAGGCAACGTGGACGTACCAGGGGACAGCGTTCATCCTAAGTAGGGGTTCGAACAGCAGCTCTGAAAAGGGAGACAATACGAACAAACGTTAGCCGAAGGCCAAGTAGGCCGTGCACACGACTTACACAAACGCAAACCAAAACTGCAGCACGCATCGTCACACAAATCAACTTCAATTCGTGCGCGCTCGCTGGTTTCGGTTGCGCGTTACACTTAGTCAAGCGTGACCTTGAACACTTGATCGCTGGAGCCTGAAGCTGCATGGTTAGGCTAACAACTTAAGCAGTCGAGGTTGCAGCCACGCCCTGGTCGCTCGCAACGATTTGGGAAGTGGTGGTGTCGTATGCCTCCACAACGCGATCGACGGTATCGGCCACTGCTAACCAGGTTTCCAAAGGGTTTGCGTTAAGTACGTTCTGAATAGCTTCAGGCAAACTCCGGATAGGGCGGTGAATTTTCCTGGTAGCTTCGTTATTCCAGCTGATTTATAATTGTCAGGTTTGGGCTAAGTCAGCTATCAAAGACTGCGTATTGCTGCTTGGCTAAGTAGGATTCGCTTAAGCCACCGAAGTATTGAGGTAACTATTCGAAATGCCTCATGAAGTCATTCAGGCTCTCACCGAGAACACGTTTAATGACCCAAGACTCATGATGGGAAACAGCGAGGACCTTCAGCGTCTACACACTCTGATGAAAGGATTTCAGCTGAGGCTGTCCTAAATGAATCATGCATCTCATTTAAATCACCCATCCAATCCTCTGTGTTTTTTGAGAGAGTAGTGGGCAGAAGTAGCTGACTCCGTCATAAACACTGGTCGGAAGCCTTCTTTTGACGACTTACCTGAGTTTATGGAGAAACGACTTTCGGTTTCTAGTAACCAGTGTGGTCAGCCCATCGCCTGATCAATCGATGGTCGCATAAGTAGAAACGAGACCATGCACTTCGGCGAGGATTCTCAACGAATACTCCATGTGTCAATGGTCGTCGGGACAGTCAATAAAATACAACAGTGCGGCCGTGATTTACTGACGTTCCAGGGATGTGAAATCATGCCGTTGGAGGAACGAGGTGCGGTTTTTGGGAAGTGTAAACGATGTCTTGTTTGTCCATTACAAAATCATGCAACCAAGTATTACAGAGTCCTTGAACGGTGTTCACGGCTTCTATGCAGAAGGCGACATTACAACTTGATACCCACAGACCCGGTGCATTTGGGGTCCGAACTCGATGTGAAGATGTCAAGCTCCAGAACCACCTCCCGGCACGATAGAGAGGGTTGTCACCGCTTCGTACCTGTTCGGTTAGTTGCGGCGGTCAGGGTGACTGAACCGTATGCCTTTCCAGATAACGGGCTTGATGCCGCACTTATAGATGAGTCTCTGTCTAAATGGTTAGGGCTATCATCGAGCGAGCAAATGTTCAGCATGGTACGCTGAGCAGGGCGAATAACTTCACATGTAAAATCGGCTTTGAAGTTGAGCCTTCGGATAATGGAAGTAGAGCCAAGCTTGGAAGTCTTCACTCTCAGGGGTTTTCCGGTTGAACGAGCAAAACCCTATCCAAGAAGGACGTTTAGCGTCAGCCTGACCTGAGGTCTGCCTTTAATCTCGTTGGGGGAAGATAATGTAGGCTCACTAATAGGCTGTGGTGTCCCGGAATCACACTGGGTAATAGATCAGCGGGCAGGGGACAGGCGCCAGCAGTATGCTGTGAAGACCATTTTAAGTTGGACTTTTTGAGGCCGCATGTCTCCGCCAAAAAACTGAGCCGAGGTTCATTGGCTACAGTATATTAAGCTAGAAAGATTTGTTCATGAATGTTCGACATGAAGTTTGTTGATTACGGATTGTCCGATGGGGTGGTTAACTCCTCTGTTGCTCGATGAGCTAAGCATGCTGTAGGGTACACTGCTACGCTTACGAATGGTCGGTACGAGATGGGGTTGCTGTGGCGACCTGACAGTGTATTTTTTCCTGACGACCGGTGGACGGCTCAAAAACCTCTGAAATTATCAGGTGGGAGACTTTCCCAGGACTCCAAATAAGCAAATAAACGAAGGGAAATTAATAAGGCACGTGTCACCAGAGGTTATATATCAAGACTTGACGTCAGTACAGATGAGATCCTTCGCCGGTGCTGCGCGCTCCACCACCCGGCGTCAAATCCGAACAAGTCTGAGAAAGACTGAATTGTATATGACTGCGCGGTGAAATACAAAGATTTCTTCAAATGCGGTCTCTCAACAAGGGTTAGTTCTAACGAACAAACTAGCAGGTGTTCTGCTCCGCCTCCACAAGGGTTTATAAGCTTTGTCCTCATACATGGAGGAAATTAAGAGTCCTGAGAGGGACAGGTGGGCATTGAACATCCCCTGGGGAGCGTTGGATCACCGACTATCCCACCGGTCACGAGTGAGATTACAGCCCATTCTTTCGGGACTACTTCGTTCTCCTGTCCATCACTTGCGCTCAGAACAACTGCGGTCAATGATGAACACTTATTCAACAGGCTGGTCAGTCAAGTTATGGACGAGAATTTTTATGTTGGCTTGTTGTCAATGGATCCACTTGAGGATGCCAGACTTGTAGCATCTGATTCACGCAGAATACTCTTGCTGGGTGGATTCGAACTAGTGAAGTGGACGTCCAACATAGCAAAGGTACTGTTAGATATAGTACCGAACGAAAAGACATCCGTGTCAACAGCACTCGACCTAGGTGGCCACCGTCAACACTTGGGGTCAAGTGACACATGACAAGGGAATTTTTGGAGTTTTGTGCGTTTATATCAACGGAGCCATCCATTCGGAGGGGCTTATTAGCCTGCGTTGCATCTGTGTTCAACCTGTTAGGGTTAATTGCCCCACTTTTTCTTCCTACTCTTTAGTCACTTCTGTGTGTATGTGACGTAAATGTGGGACGGGATACACTCTCGGACGGAAAGCACTAAGGAGAATGGGAAAAGTGGTTGCAGGACGACAGGCTCAGTTGTTGTACTACGTTGCATCAGGCTGCATGACCAGAAGCCAACGCGCTGGCAGTTACTCATGCTTTTTGACGTCTCCGGGGAGGGCTTTGAAGCTGCCGGGTGTCTCCGGGACTCACTGGGGGAAGATAAAGTCTCTTGTTGTTCCTTGATAGGGAAGTTACAGGTTGTGCATTCAAGGTCCTTGTCCAGTTCGAGATTAGGACTCACAGCTGTGGTATTGGCCGACGAAACTATGTGATTCATAGTGAGTGAACTCAAGCTAACATTCGACATCACACCCTAGACAGATTCCTCCATCGTGTTATAGTACTTGAGAACCATTTATTATCGCTTTGTCACATTCGTAGCTAACCGCTTTCAACTTATCCGTGACCACACCCAAGGCAGCCACTGGAGACACGTTCTGTCCGCGTTAAACCCGGCGGACATAGCTTCATGAGGAACCAGCGTTACTTGTTATCAAAAGTGCGCACGTGGATGAACAGCCCGATCAATCTGTGGGTAATTCAAAAGTCGTGGTCACCAGATAATCTGTCCGAACACCCTCAAACTAAGTAACTGGAATTGAGGAGGGTGGTAGCGGCAGCCAACGTTAGTGGCTCGCATTGGCACATTAAACTTGGTTCATATTATTCGCACTGGTACGCCCCACTGCATGCTATACCATGGTTAACAGGTTTCAAGGATTATTTTATCTGCATGATGGTTAGTTGACAGTGCTCCATTGTGCCGCGTCCCTTGCGTAAGTTGGAACTGAATCTAGTTTGTGAATCCATCACACGACTGAATAGAATAGCGCCTTTAACGAGAAATATACGGATAATTCCTAGGGTCGACGGGATGCGCTGGCCTCATTAAAACCTGTCACTATGAACGATATCTTGTGTCTCGGTGGAAAGATTTCGATGGGGCCATCACATAGCACTCGAATAATGATACTGCCGCCCAGCTGGGTTGATGCGGATATGGTTATGTAAAAGCTATGGTTGTCTTCTCACTTGTCTAAGGAGAAGAGCTATACATTTGAAAGCAGCACGGCCAATTTCAACGAGCTATCTTTTAGTGGCTTCTATAAAAACTCAATGGCCATCAAGGCGTGCCGGAATTTATGAACCACGGTAATGAGTATAACGTTGTTGGCGAGGAATCAGAACCGCAGAGAAAACTACTTGCGTCTGACCAATACGGGATCCATCGGACTACAACGTTTCGTGGTGCCGATTGACATTTCAATCCCTTGGTGCTAGTCGTTGGGGTGGAGAGTGAAAACGCACGAGTTGCACAGTTTGACGAGTCATGCAGGCTGTTGTAGAGCAGTAGGTCGTGTCGGTAGAAACACTCTAAACTGACTTGATTTAGGTCGAGAGATTTCTGAGTGACAGACCTTTGGTTGCAATCTTTTGTGGTCTGAGCGGCCTCTCGGTTTAGAAGTCGAAAGATCCGTTGTTCCTAAAACGAAACCCCGGCCTGCCATGCATTCACACCACACTTTCAGAAAGGTGTACGGAGCAGACTTAACGCTTGGCCGATGTGCTTTGGAAACATTGGAACCTCTACTCTTCACTCAGGCGTACCATAATTAAACCAAGTTCTGACGAGACGTGAAGGTAAGTGATCTTTTCCTACTGACTCTCGACCTGAAGGTCTATGTCCCAAATCCGTGGTAGGTGTAGTGGTGACAGCTGCCGAAAATCACGTCCGCAAGGTGTGTATGAGAACGAACGGTGGTACGATCAGGACAGACGTAAGGTCCACATTCGTAGTCGAGGAGGCGGAGGACAGTGGCCTCGCTAGCAAGTAAGTCTAAGGAGCTAGGGAGCCCGGTAACGACACACGCTCAATTCGCAGCTACCTGAGTGTTCGGAAACCGTGTTGCTTCCGCGAACCGGTATCAAATTAGCTGCATATGCTGAGTGCTTGACGATTGTTATGTGTAATAGAAAGCAGGTGACTACGCTCCTTATCCTGAGTTATTCACTTCTTGCTGATTCCTTCACTTACACTGGTAGAAATCTTCTTGTCAATGACTACTAGTCTTTCTTGCAAGCCCTAACTTGACCGTTCAAGTTACGCATGCGACAAACAACTTTCCTCGCGAAAGTTAACCTTGATGTATCACTAAGTCCTGATATCGTTCGTTTATGGAAACCTGTTGTCGCGTAGTTTGTTCTTTTTACTTCCTACTGATGGGCCTTTGCCTGTGTGTACCCTGTTTTCATTTTGCGCCTGACCGCTCCGCCATCACGTGACCATTGCATTAAGTCATATTTACGTGAACCGTCAATCTCGGGACTTACATATTTGGTAGATCCGATATCGAGGTTTGTTTTCATCTTGTTCAATTTAGTTGGCAATAAATTCATTGTGCCTTAGCACCGTATTAATGAGAACCTCGCCTTTATGATCGTCTTCCATTTTGGGTGAGAATCAGCTGCTCAGCGGGCTCCAATTTTACAGAAGCTGCATTACAAAAACGACCATTGTGGATCCAGTCTGTCGACAGACGTTGCAAGCAGATTGAGCGTAGCTCAAAGAATTATTAGACGTCTGAGGTGAACACTAAGTATAAACCCGCTACTACGGCCTTCTCCATTTCATTGAAGTAGATTAACTGAGGGGTTAGTAATTCTGTGGACGCTGGGAAGCCGATCACACCTAATTATATACACGCAAGACTAGCAACAGACGCTGCGGGTGAATTATCCTCTGCGTGACCAGCCGGTGAGCTTTTGAGACGGATAATCACAAAATAATGATAGCGATAAAATCACAACGTGATTTGAAATAGTGTGAGGTTGGCGATCACAATAAACAAAGACGTACAACAAGTTCGCTGTAGACATCAATGACTCGTTACCTGCTACTTCTGGTTGTCTTGTTCAACTCTCCTAATGGCATCAGACATGGAAGATACTTCAATTTGGGCAACCATTTATGTCAACACCAACGATCGAGGATTTGCTTCCGTCGGGAGTCGTCAATATTGCGTACACTCAACCGGACAGGGATTGGCACTCTGGCCTTCGTGTTTATGAGATCATCGTGTTATGTACAGCGTCGGTGTCATCACAATAGGCATGACCGATCATTCTTATCCAAAAGGTCAATTGCAGGCATGCGTGAATAATTTTCGGCTTGCCTAACCACTTCAAAAGTGGAATGAGAAGATTCGTTCCATTCGATCCAGTGAATAGCCCTGTGGTCAGCACTTTTCAGGTTAGCGGAGTTGACTGTCTCCATTAAACCGATTGAGCATGGTCAGCAGATAGAAGTTCACATAATATGACTAGTTTAGGTTAAATGGCATTCACACTTAGTAGCAATCTGTGTCGAGATGCGGTTGTCGGCTGGTCCAATTCGAAAGGCAGCACCAAGCTGGAGTTCTGTTATTATTGGAATACATTGGTGCTACATAATCTCTAATGGGTCAGGATTTACACTGAGGTTTGTGAGACTTGCGTGTTAAACACATTGTTAGTAGTCCTAGTGAACGCTGCATGGTTTTGGTTCAGTGTAGACGCTGACTTCTATATAGCTGAACGGTCCTGTTTCCGGGAAGGCTTATATGATCGGAAAGAACGATTTCGTTCATTCCGCACACACACAGAGGCTGGGCAAGGCGAACAATATTCACATTGGATTGCAACTGGATGACTAGATAAAACTAGTCGGGCTTGCCTTTTAAAATGTTACTGGCGTTGCGTTTGACAAACTCTTTTCACAAACCCGGGGGCAACAGTGCAAATTCCAGTCCGATCTGAAATACGCAGTGATGGGTTTTAACCTGTACAAAACTGGAGTCTACCGGTTTTCATCAAACTGGGCTTGCCTGGGAGTTCGAAATTCAGGGGCTGCGTTAAAATATGGATGGCGTTCAGTTTAGAATAATGAAGGCCACCAAACTTCCGGCGATGTAATGAGAACTGACGTCAACTTTTCGTTGGGTAGATAACTTCACCAGGCTCGACGCGGTGCATCTAAAATCAATTTGTGTTGGTGGGTTATTAGTCGTTGCTTTTGTCTATTGCTAGGTTGACTGACTGCAAGGTCTTGCGGACGCATGGTTACTTGCGAAGAACCATTAACACGACAAAGTTTCACAGACTGGATATTTTTGCACACCTCTAATAATTTGGTGTAGCTCAGAATATCACCTGCGCTGTTCACATAAGTTAGGTTAGATTAGAATCACGACCATTTCTGGCGCGTTATTAAGTCCCGTCAGCATCATGCATGCTTGAACTTAGTTCTGCAA
The DNA here is from genome assembly GCA_008508345.1 of Paragonimus westermani. Classification (NCBI taxonomy): domain Eukaryota; kingdom Metazoa; phylum Platyhelminthes; class Trematoda; order Plagiorchiida; family Troglotrematidae; genus Paragonimus; species Paragonimus westermani. The sequence continues at coordinate 58,738 of QNGE01003490.1, forward strand.
AGCGTGAAGTACATAGGACGTTTTCAAAGTCTTTGTTTGTCCCCACTTACATTGAGTTTGTAAAGCGTGTAGCGGAAACAAATGTGGGTTTCATGGTAGCTAAACTGTTTCTATATTATCGTACAATTTTTTACGTGCAATTGCAAAATTTGTTACTTACATCAACTAGCCGTACGAAACATGATTTGAAGTTGACGGTCCACCAAAGTCTACAGTGATCGCCAAATCCACGCTATTTCAAATCACGTTGTGATTTTATCGCTATTATTAATTTTGTGATTATCCGTCTCAAAAGCTCACCGGCTGGTTGAACAGAGGATAATTCACCCGCAGCGTCTGTCGCTAGTCTTGAGAGTATATGATTAGGCGGGACCGGTTATCCAGCGTCCACATGTAACGACCCCATTTGTTTATTGCTAACTGCGTTGAAGCTACAGTTAGCACCTGTACTTTTACTCCCCCCACATTTTGTGTGCGCTTAAACGTTTGTTTGAACGTTCTGCTCCCGTGCCCGCTTGCTTGACGTTTTGCTGTACTAACGTTCCATCTCGCTCCTCGATCGCTGTCGTCGATTTCACGTGTCGGCAATACATTTCTTGTCTACTCGTTGCATTGTTTGTAACTGACCGGCCATAACTCGTCTGAACTCTATACACTGAATTCCTGACCCCTCAGTTAATCTGCTTATTGATAGCCTGTGTGTCTGTGTTGTAAACCACCATGCGAAAGCTGTGCATGCTAAAATTGTTTGAAATAAAACTCAACCTGTTCGTCTCATGACTGCGTAATATACTTGAGTCGCAACTCTTCCTATTTCTCCCATGATAGACCATCAGGCAACCTCTCGGTATTGTCAAACGTTGTTCTCATTCCATATACCGGCCGTACAGAAATAATAGACATTTAAATCCAGCAGTAATCGTATACCAGGGAAGGCTTATACTCGATCTCTTCTCGTGTTATTTGATAACAGCTGTCCGCAAATTGTATATATTCAATCAATTAACACAATGTTATTAACGTCACATCGAAGGTTATGCCAAAATATCATATGTTCCATTGTTCGTCATAGCTCACATAGTCAGTTTCACGTTCTCCCGTTTATCGCATGACTCCGCTCTCCATTCTTGGTTTCACTGATATATCTCGCGCGAGAAAACATCCCACCCCGCCCGGACACTTAAAATTCCGCATTGGTTGAGCATATCGCGAGCTCCTCAAAATTCTTAGGAATGTGAGCGAAGAATGACGTCCGGTCGAGAGGTCCATGCGTTCCCCGCGAAAGTATATGCGTCCCCACCTCAGCCCCATCAGAAAACAATTTTCTGCACATTTTCCCGGGACTATCTACATGGAATAATGATCAAATTCTTCGCCAGTACACCCTCTCCCTTCTCCAACCAACCTTTTTTGACAAGACCTTGAGCATTAGGCCAGTGATCACCTTGTGGAGTCCCCATTGATGTAACAAATCAATTATTCTATCGAATTATGCAGACCCCAAGTACTACCATCTCAGAACTATGTAGCTTGAAGTTTACTGCATAAAGTTGAATGTTCCCTTCATACGATGTCTGTTTTTGTCTGTTTTGTTGCTCTATTCACATAGCTGACTCGTTGTACAATTTTCAAATTTGGTGTTCAAATGTGTATATGCTTAAAAATCCGTACGTTGATCACGCTCTATTGAGCGTGTTTCGCACAAATGCGTCGAGAAATATGCCGTTATTATTAGTATTAGTGATATTTCGTGAATATATAGAACTTAACGCGAGACCAGTATCCGGTATATCCGAATTGAGTAGAACAAACGAATGAACGACAATCGAACGCTTGCATTGGAATTACGCGCCGTATCAAAGGTGTACAACCTGAACCTCAATAGTTGACGTGAAAGTACATGTTCAGCGACATTAATCACATTATTACTTCAGTGAAACGGAGATGGCCACAAGGGTGGGTTTGTCTTTAGTTTGGTGTTAAGCGTACAAAATATGAGGATTGTTGGAGACGACTAGAATAACGAACCTTGATGTAGAATGCCTCGCACTGGGAGGACCAAAAGCAGGAAAATTAACTACCGCAACTGAGTTAACAGGTTGGATTGATCTAAATGCAATCGAGCGCACGTTAGCACAACAATTTGGCTGAGCAAGAGTCTGCCAGTAAAAATCAAGAACACATCACTCATGTGGAAGCAAGATTTCAACAAAATGTTATCAGTCGAGATATTATTTTGGAAATAACGTTCACATGAGGGAAAGTGTGCGCGCAACAGAGATGGTTGGCCAAGTCCTAAGAAGAGAAGAGAACGAATGGATCAACGGGGCTTTTAATTGCAAGAAGAAGAAAATGGACGATCGAAGTATATTCCAAGTCGGGAAGAGTGTTCGTAGTCATTACGGTACACGGTTGGCTTGATGCTTTTACGGATTAGTTTGGCTGAATGACCGAAATTGTAAGAAGTTTGTGTAGAGACGCAACCAAGAGTGGTTTTTATTCTACCCTTCACGGTTTCACGCACATAGCGTATGGTGTCAACTTGGGAGCTAATACAGAGAAGCAATTGCAGTCTAGACGGGGAATAGTTGACCATTTTGTAGGTTGAGCTGAAGGTGAAAATTCTATGCACAATTATTGGCGCACAGTAACACGCAGTATTAATATGAGGGAGGAAGAGGTTCAACAGAGTCATATGTATGATTGAAGTACCACCAAAACTTGGGATCTGGACTGAAATGGGGACTCAAGTCTTCGGAATACGAGGCGTCGGAAAAAGTTGAGGTAAGGAAAAAGCAGATCAACACTACACAAGTTAACGAAAGGAACAGAAACTGTTCTGACTCTCTTTAGGGGTCGCTGGTTGACACAAAATAAGGCAGTGATACATAAATGCACAATCAAATTAACTTACTGGTTTCGAACTCGCTGGTCAGCTTTTTATTATCAGTCTGCCGTCAGTGTTTTGATATCCTGTCAACCTCAAACCAGTGCTCAGGTTTCATTATCACACAGCAACTGGGTAAGACTGTCGCATGTTAAACAAGCACTTGCGTGGAGTATTTAAACCACAGCTTTTCTGGACAAGTATTTCACGACATCTGGAAGTAACGTTGTCTTTGGCCACGCTGGACTCTAGGTCACGGTTGGTGAGCAGACATATCGGCAAGTTACTACCCAGGAATCAGTAGTTTGCGTGGCTATCCACACTATTGTCACTGATGTGAATCCTAGGTTTAGGTACACTATCTCTGCCTACAGAAGGCTGGGAAAAAGAAAGTCACGTATGTGTTGACACCTGATTTAACCTTGACTATCTCAGTCACAAAAATCGTGGTCAGTAGATGTCATTCTTCACTGTACATAAACATCCAACTATTATCCGCAAACAATAGAGTCGAAACTGCCGAGTCACACTGCAGGCTTTGAGCTCCGAAATGTAAGGCATTCGGCAGGTAGCTATCTGTTCTGCGTTTTACACGGACTATTCCCTTTGAGTTCTGAAAGGCAATGAATAATGTCTCAGTCAAACAAAAGCCAATTAGGAGTAAGACTTAGATACAAAACTTTTTGAGCGTTAGAGAAATCGTTAGAGATTGATTCACATGACTGCACTTTGGTTTTCATACTTCCCCTGTTCCATCCTAATTAAACTAATTAACCCACTTGGACATGCAAACCTACCAAGCACTGCCCACGCTGCTTCAAATCTCATGAAATCGAACACCTTGGTGAAGTCCAAGAAGAAGGGCACAACACTCCGTTGCCTTTAAAACACCTCTTCCCAGAGGTGGCCAACGGCCAGCATCATGTCGTTGGCACTGAAACTTCGGTCTTTTCTTAGAGGAAATTTGTCCCGAAGACTCCGGTAATAGTTATAAGAACTTGTCAAGCATAGCTATGAAGACTAACCTCTTGACAACAGACAGTGATTCACTTTCCCACTTCCTATTAAATAAAGTTGTGGTGGGAACACCCTGGAACTGTTTCCTAGCCCTAAACGGAGTAAAATAACATGCGACAAACACTCTCCAACGCTGGGCCGCTTTGCTAAAAACGTTCTCTAGACAGTCCATCCCAACCCACAACGTTTACCTTCCGCCGATATGATTAGTAGTTTTATCTATTGGATTACCAAAGCATCCGCACGAAAACATGATGATGCCATCTGTTTGTGTGCACCAAACGCTGGACGCGTCGTCCACATGTCTTATAGCAAACTACACAAAAGAACCAGTTAGTCCAGAAGGAGTCGTAAAAAGTCGATTGCTGCCGAGGGTCGGTATAACTCTGCATCAACAGACCTCATTTTTGCTGCCAGTGGTTTTTAACTTATGTTGATGTGCCCTACGAAACCAGTCAATGCTTTCCTGGTACTGAAAAGAGAATGCTTGAACAACATCTGTAGCAGCCTGCTCCCCGAGGTGTTGCCGCATACATCCAGGAACAAGGGATATGGGATCGCTCTTAAAACAGTCAGCCGCGATAGTCGTTTCAACACTATCAGGGAGTAATACAGTGGTTCAAAAGTGGAGCCCTACTCATTCGAATCCAGTCAGTTTTCCTCTTTCAAAATCCAGCGAGTGTTCGTTACCCTGAAAGACATTAATTAAAAACAGAAAGTGGCACCTCTTTTGAGGAATCTAGCAAGTATCAGTAGGTTCAGTAGGTTGGTCACAGATCCAGGAAGTTCTTGACTTGTGAATGACCAATGTTGGTCTTGTATAGGGGATGTGAATAAAAATACCTGCCACCGGATGGTGGTGTTGGGACGTAGATAGTATATTGGCCAAATCGGAAATAAGGCTAGAGGTAACATAGGATAATCGAGGAGTATGTGTGCAGATGAGTTGCTCGGTTATGAAGAATTTGTGGACTGGAGGTAGATAACAGCTAAAGTGGTCCACACCATTCGGGGCTCCAAGAGAGCGACAGAACTGATGAGGCCACTGGATCCAACATACTCAGAGCGTACTATACATTTATTATACAGGATAAAAAGAGAGAAATATTCGATGTATATATGTGCATATTTGTACGTTGCATTCATTATTTCATTTGGGAACTCAGTTGCACGATTAACCACCCTGCACTAGTGGAAGTTTGTCCTACTCAGTGCGGTCACCTTACTCATCTACAGCACATGCTGAAGGAGTATTTAAGTTGGGTTTATTCTGAACATGCAGCAACCGTCCACTTTTGAGAAGCATTTCAGCACTTTGTAAACCTCAACAGGATTTTTTCTGATCTATCTGCGTTCAAGCGAGACAAGCTCTGATTCACCTAAACTGTTTTCATATAATTCGTATGTTGTAGCTACAAGCAGTCTCTTGAAGCTTCGTTACATCTCCTCCAGCAACTTACCGTCCTCAACTGAATGTGGGCGCCAGATCCGTACAAAACAAACCGAATGAAGTCAATCGCAACTTTAGCAAAACGGTGTCCATTTTTCCGCCTCCATCAGACTGAGCGTCCTGCGTCACATAACCAACATTGTATATGCGTCGTTTGAGACGTCAAGGCGATGTATAGCTAACTTGAAGTAGTCTGATTCAAATACTCCAAGGCCATTGGCTACATTCACTCGTTGGAAAAGCTTTTGGACCTTTCTTGATATGAAAATCCGCAGGTCATTCAAGAAGAGGTCAGTTACGGTTGTCAGCGTCCGAGGGATTTGCCGTTCAGCATGTAGGTGATACTCTTCCACCTCATCTTGCGTGCAAAATCTATCCTGATTTTGTATCGTGTTTAAGTTAAAAGCAAGAACCACAATGGTACTGCAAACGTTTAGTTATATCTTCAGCGGAAATTGGGGGTAATAAGCATTCCAATATGCATCGATGAAGTACACCATTTAGTACTGCGCCGTCAGTAGATATTACACTTGCTATCTTCACATAAGATGAAAAGACTGTCAAGAGATTTCCAAACCATTTGGTGACCTTTGGGGTTAGCTAAACGTTTTCCGCATTGCCAGAAACAGTTCAGATAGACTACCTCAGTTCTTTCTCTGTCACTTTGCAAGCCAGTGAGTCCCTCCACAAAAAGGTGAAGTTCACGAAGGAAGACTTTTGTCCAGCGATGTCGTGCTGATTGGCCAGCAGAAGATTATTTATGGTACAGCGCTTCATCATTTCTCCCATGTTACTTCTATCCAGCGACCCCAGGATAACTGAGGTTGAGCCAACCATCTAATGTTTACTTGCCTCACGCTTTTTGTCACCCTCACGGATGACAGTAACTCCACACCCTCGCCGAGCATGCCCAAGACTAGCTATTTCTGGGGTCTGATTAAAAGACCCAGCTAGAGAAGTCTTCGGAAAATAGCTCGGCGACATCAAAATTCATAGATGAATTTCATTAGTTTCCGCAACTTTACTTCTGTCCGGCAAGGCCACATCGTGTATTATGAAATTTTCCACAGCACTCCTTCCTTCCTTCTCTTTGTGTACCTCTAGTTCGGACACCTTGGTGTCGCGCACTTACATTGCCTCAAATAACCTAGGCAAAACTTTACTTTGAAGAAGGTCGCTGCAACAGTATAACTTTCAGGATTTGTAGTCATCTAAACACCTCGAAGCTCCTTCGGTTCACACGTAGCCAAAGCAACCCAGGGGTTTCTTTCGCGGTTGTTCGCCAGATTAAACTCATAGACAACCCTACGACCTTTTTATCCCAAGAAGGTGTCCCTTTCTATCCGGTTTTCGTGACATCTTTTGGGGAACGGATCTGTCTGTAAGTAGGTTTATGTCACATTCAGGTCTTCTTTCGTCTCCGAACCTCAGCAACCATACTACTGTTACGACCGAACCGTCTTCGAGCAACGCGTAGAGAAATAACGATCACAAAATTCAGCACAGCATCTTGGCTGAAGGTTCTAAGGTGCTAGTTTTAGGCAATAAAATGTGTAAAACACGGCAGCATACTTAAACTGTGAGGATCAGTATGAGCGACAAAAGTGTGCCCTAAATGGCAGAACAACTGCTTAAAGTTGAGTAAAAATCACAACATGAATACAGAAGGTCACTTCACGAGTCTGTTTAATAGTCAAAACAAAACAATAAGGGTTAACCTCCGATAAAGCAGGCCAACTCTAAGCAACTAGGTTACACAGTGATCTCTGGAGTACTAAAACAATACGTACGGATGAGTAAATACGGTTAGGTTGGAAAATTGACAGGCAGTTAAACACAAAAATTTCTGCATCAAAAACTTCTGAGAAGAGGTTTTCGACAGAGTAGTGAATTGCGCTATCCAGCCAGACCACCAGGAGTCCTCTCGTTTTCTTCTAAGGAAAACGTAATGTCCAGTCGTGTGAATGGGGTTATCTCTAATTTTGGATAATGTTGCATTTACAGTTCCTCTGTTTTGAAACACTGTAATCTGCACCTGCTACGCACTACGTCTGAGCCTGTCAACGCTCACGGTTGTGAGCAACTTACTGGTTTCAGTAAGAAGAGCGTGAAGAACGATCTGATACCCCGGGCGAATGCTTCCCCGATTACTCTCACACAAGCAAGTTTTCAGCCCTAAATCTATGATGTTGATTAGATTCCTACGGAATACCGGATACAGCACTGTGGCAGTCTGACCCTCTCATCACCTAATCACCTGATTCACGTTTTGGACTAAAGCCTTACTGTGCAGAAGTTTGAACAACCCGCTACCGAACGGGAGTGAACATGCTCCATTTCCAATCCACATCGGGTGCACCTCTAGTATGTTGCACAAGCAGTCAGTCAATTTGGAACAGACTAAAACAGCGGCTGTAGTGGACACTATGAGAAACCTAACAGCACGACTAGATTTATAAAAACCTAACATCTGAATATTTCTCTCGTCCAATGCCGCCTTCTGTTGTTATCCGTAATAAGACATCATCAATAACATAACGTCCGCCGCTTGTCCATCTTATAAATCAGGTAGACAAGGAGAGAGATATCGTCCACTGTTACCTCACTATTACAGTCCTCTACGTGATGGCAATCGTTCTGTCCTTCTCAAGCCCCTCCAAGGGTTCCTCATTTATTATCTGCAAGCATACAAAACAGTTAGGGTTTTCTCCAAGGCACTCTTGTCAAGAGGTATAATAGTATGTTGCTCAAGATCCATGCCTGAATCTTCCTACATTTTTGTAGGAAGTCCAAATTTATTGTCGAGCTTGTAGCTGGCAATCCCTAGCTAACCACAATAGTCATATATTCCCTGGTTTGATCACGTTCGGCCAGCTCTGAGATTTATGCCTATACTCTAATATATAGGGTTATTCTATTATCTGTGGTTAACGTCACATAAATCTTTTACTAAACTTAGAACACCTTAGACGTTCAAATGAAACTGTTACCTGCTCAAACTTTGCTAAAGAAGAGCATCTTTCTTACCTAATCTGTATTTATGTGACGGAATAACTGAACAGATTTATTTGTGCCATGGTTTTACACGTAACTTGTTATATTCATTCACTTACTGTAGAGAGTTTCGGTAGAAATGTAATAAGAACTACGATGGGAATCAACTGCTTCAAGTAAGACTACGGATAGCTGAGAAAGTAGTTAGGTGAAACAGCTAGTTTTCTTCGGACTCTCATATTGTACACTTTTGGACACACAAGCAAAATTTGACATGTGCGCAATGGTATTACAGCAAACATCCTAAAACGTGTTTGGACGCTATTGTTTGGTATCGGACGCAGCTGGGTCGCACTGCAAGGTTAGTGGTCATTTTTGTTGAATTTCCGTGAATATTTCGATTATGGTTAGGTGCTTTTTGCGCGGTTGCGTTGGTGTTAAATTTGTTAGATGGTTGATCTTGCTTAAAATTACTCCCCCAAAGCCCAGATATTTTGCAACTGGGTCTCATCTGAGTCATGAAATCGGCCACACTATTTATAAGTAGTACAGTTACAATACTTAACTGTGGAGTTGGTGGATTCTAGCATGAACTGTTGAGAAATCGTGCTTAGGCAGTCAAGCCACTGGATCACTTGGTGGATTCCATATAACATGGTGGATTGGGCGGGTAATTGTGTCCAAATGTAAAAGATCCTGAACTTTCGGCGTGGCTTCGCCGCTCAGCTGGTAGAGCGCTTACCGTATTTGGGCATGCTCTTTCTGCCGCTGGTTTGAATCCAGTCAAAACACAGATTGCTCGCAATCGGATCTCATCTGAAAGTTCGTGAGTGGACTTAAATTTTGTTGTTTTTCCCATTATTTTTTGCATTTTAGAACTGTATTTCTATCGGAGGCGTTTTCACAGTCCTCTTTTCCGGATCGTGTTCGGATGTTTAGCAGGTTTGTACATTAGACAGAATTTTTCCAAATCCACAGATATAACATTTATCGATCTAACAAACTAAAATTCGCATACTTCGTATTGTGCAGTGTTCCGCAGAACATCCTCAATCACCATCCACTAAGTCACTTTATTGTGAGTGCACAGTTTTGCTGTCATTTAGGAAATATACACGTCTAATGTAAGAATGCTGTTTTTATCCTACAGTTGAAATCGTAGTAAAATCGCCGTTCAAGATGGGTTATCATATTTGTCCGAAATTGTTTAAAAGTGTCGCTAGGTTATCATGTTCCATGTGGCTGTGTGTGAGCTCGAGTGTTACCAAACGACTTAAATATCAAGACGGATTAATTGCAACAATGTCTGACAACAAAAAAATGAGAACTTACAAAAGTTCTTCCGGGCAGTAGCAAGAAATTCTGATGATCTGTTCAGTTTGCCTAGCTTTCTCTACCACAAACGCTACAGAGCTGTCGTGGTGCTAAAATGCGTTTTTTTTTAAAATTCAACCTGGTCAAAAGTAGTTGTAGCAAGCAAATATTTTGTGAATTTCAGAACACGTGCACCTTAACAGTTCATTTCATCCAGTGTCAGACCTCAGATAAATGGAAGAACATTGTGGTTTATGCGCTCTGATTGCTTCGATCTGAAGATCCACATCCAACTTAAATTCGAAGCTAAATAAAGTGCAGAACTACGGTTAGTTCCTTTTCCGATAAGTGTTTATCCATAATAAAGCTTGAATTTTCAAATACAAAGTTATTTCTGAATGTACCATAACGTTATATCAGATTTACAAGTTACATAGTTCCGTCATTTCGCTGCATCGGTTCATCACAAATCTATCCGTCCAGGCTGTGCACCCAACCTACGCAGGTCTTAATGCACTCTGACGATTCTAGCTCGTCCGGCAAGTGACTCTGGCGCCAAGGATTCTTCAGTTTCATGTTGACGCATTCGTAATGTGAAGATAGTTAAGTCTACAAACAGACTCTGTTTAATGGGCTACCCATTGTACGACTGACAGGCTGCAAACAACACAGGACAAGGCCCTAAGAAGACGAACGTAGGAGAATATCCGACACAACCTTACAGATTGCCTAACACGAGATTGATTTATTTTACACCTGTCGTGGAGAAATGGTTTCTAGGCATTGATTGCAAATCTCTTTAAAAGCAATTATCTGTGACAAGCTTATCTTTTCAGTGGGCAGTTCATCTAAACGAGTGTATATTCGCATAGAGAAGAAGCCGTCTGTCGGCCCCTTCCAGCGACCAGACTTCTTATTCTGTTTGTGATTTTCAGTAACAAGTCCACACTCCCTTCATTCTACTGATCGTCCTACAGAGACTCCTGAACTTTCAGCTGTTTACATTTACCAGGTGACGTGCGAGTCCTCTGTACTGAACGGAGAACAAGGTGAGCCTACTGATTCTAGTTCTGAGTGAAATTCCAAAGCTTATGCACCCAGCATATTTCCAATCCGTCTAGTCTTTCTGGGACCCCCGCACACATTCTATAACAGGACATCCACAAATAAACACAGTATTTTGGATGAAATCCTATACACCAATTAGGAATCCACGTTTTACTTTATACTGAAAGCTACCTCCTTAAGCATGTATGATGATCTGTCTCATTGGCCCATCACATTTGTACGTAGTAAGAACAGAAAACATGTGCAATATGGACCAAACAAAATTCTTGACTCGATCGATTTGTTCAGGAGTTTACCAAAGAATGGAAATTGATCAGATGCTTCTACGCCGGCAAGACAAGGATGTCGACTGTTGGTCGCAGTTAACAGACGGCCAGACTGCAGTGAACATTCTTTTAGTCGGCTGAGATCCCGATGAACATAGTTACTCTGTAATACGAACTCTAATCACCTGACGTCATCCAGGAATGGCAGACAGTGGAAACTTGTTTAGAACGTTAGTTTGTTTATATTTACACCAAAAACGTTATAGAGCATGAAACTAGACCACACAGCTTACAACTCTAGTGAGAACCCATCAGACCGACCTTTGTGGAGTTTTATTGACAAGGAGTTTTCCATTCTATACAAGTGGTCGAGGTACGATTTTGTAGGCTTTTATTACGGCCAACGGTTAGCGGTGATGCTGAGAGTCAAGGGTAACCTCGCACCGTAGGCTCTACCTAAAACACTTCCAGTTTTACGTACGCATTCGAGTACGATTCGTAGGTGTGATTTCCAAAAAGGAAAACCACACAGAATAGGTACGGAACATGTGTCTCCTGAACTTACTTTACTACATTCTGTGTGGTGCGCTAATTGGGCTGACAAAGTGAAATTCACTAACTTCGCGTGTGTACATTTTTTTGTGTACTGAAGTGATTGCATTCGTCTTCCAGCCATCCGGATCAACTCTTTGTTCACAAAAACTTACTAGACGGAATTTTATGAGTCAGCTACTCATTTTCCTGGAATCTGGAATGACGCCATCTTGTCCTGCTGAGTTCTTGCTCACATTTGTTTTAAGTAGTCATCCCGGCTTATCATCCACGTGGGAAAAATCCTTTTTTCGCTAGAGGGGCTGTGCATAGGACATATTAGTTGTCAGTAGTCCTGTGTCCTGTCAATACGGAGAGTTAAAACGTTCTTAGGTTTCTGCTATGTGGTCACTTTGATCGTGGGCATTATTACAAACGATAAAGGTTTATACTACTTCTTCAAGCAACTGATTTAACTGCCAAACACGATCAGAAAACAACTTCAGTTCCATCATAGCCTTTCTGGTCAACTTCTCTTTGTATGGATCACAAGCTGGTCTCGCAGTCCCCACTAAATGGTTTCGTTCACACCCATAAAGCCTACTGTCGAATTTGAAGACCGCATGAGCCAAAGCCCGAACGTAAACATACACTGTTCGCAAACCACAACAGGTAAAATCTTGTGATACGAAGTATTAAAAACACCCTAATTGGGGCAGTGAAAGCTGCAAGGAAAGTGTCTTGCTGACGACGCAATATATTCACCTGTAACTTGATTGTTTGTTCGCAAGGTGTAGGTACCTTGTTGTTGAATATGTGAATATAGACGTAGCTATTTTTTACCACTTAGGTTCCTTATTTTCCACCCTTTTAAGTCCCCCTTTTTTGAGGGGAGTTTGCTTTTATTCCTCATGGTTTTTTAGCAGTTAAGGATCAGCGTGAACTACAGATGTGCTATTATCTGTGATGATTTTAGCGAAGAACAAAGTTCTAAGTAATCCTTGTTTTATGTTTTACCATGTTGTCCATTCAAATTTAGGCAGTACAGAATAGTAGTCCCTATTTTGTAACAAATTCCAGCTTACTGCCAGAACGTATTTCATGGGAAACCTGTGGCAGCAGGGCAATTCAGCGAAAGGTGTATAGTTCCGAAATTACTATGAATATGACATTTATGATCAATCAAACTGTGTACAACTCAGTTGAAAGCCCTAACGGAATACCGTATTTCATATGCTTTTGATCTTTCCAGCACTCGCCATCGCGAATCTTCCTACATCTTTGGTCACATACACTTTTTCAGACGCATATATATCTTGGTGTGATGCCACATATTCAGCGTCAATGTCAACACGAGAGTAATTGCTTCCACTCAATCTTTGTGAAGTGAACTTTGTGGTAAGCCTACTCAGGAAGGTCCCAACCACTTTCTGTTTACCGCAAGCCACATGCACACCAAAATGGTGTCCATTATTAACATTTGACCAGCTATGTGCCTAGAACTTATCATACCATGGTAATCACGAAGGCCTCCTTCATAGATAAAGACGTATTATTTAGAAAGCAAAAATACGCGAGTTCCTCGGTGATAATACCACACTGGTTTTTCCACACGAATGTTGAGATTTTTGCACATCATACATACCTTTTTAAAAGAATTTGTTACGGGTCCGGCGTAGCAACGAAACCGAGATATAAGATATCGAATATTACGCAAATGACCTCACAGTACCCGCAATATCTGGAAAAGTACACATCAATATTGAACTTACGATCGTATCCAGGGAAGCCTATGAAGTTACTAACGTTCCTGTGGCTTGCCTACAGATTATCTATATAGGCACGCACTTGTACTTCCTTGCCACGTAAGCGTTCCCCCGTAAATGCCTGTTATCCGATGTTTGGTCTAAGATTAAGTGCCATTCTGACAACCATCAAACATGTTTAAGTTTATTTCACATTTCCTTCATCCTTAGTTAACTTCTGCCATCGATTACAGACTGGACTGAGACTAACGAGTAAACATATTTTCATACATTACCCAAAGTATGTTTCCGAAGCATTCCACATATTTCAACAGAATTAGATTTGAAACAGCAGATTCCTGTTTTGTAGGAGACGAATCGTTTAGTAGATGGATTCCATATAAAAGTTTTAACGAGTTGCATATAGAGTAGTACGCCGTCTGCACTTCTGGTAGAGTGCAAATTTTGTCTCTAAGAACTTCACTGTGATAGGCAAGAAACATTAATCTTGCACCAACGTTAAAATTACTTCGAACGTCATTTCCAGCAATGATTTATGATCTTGTCGTGGCTTCGTCTGGATTCGAACCAGCGAAGGACACAGCACGCAACTGGGTCTCATCTAAAGTCATGTACAGGCTGCAATACTCATCAGTAATTATGATGTTGTGTTTGTCACAACAGCATAAAAGTGAAATGCAGTTATATTTCTTGAAAACACCATGAAACAGGTTGGTATAAACTATTCACAATTTCAATGTATAGATTGAAGTTAACATTTACAATCTGCAGTCGGTGCATAGTGTTTAGAGCACAAGTCTGATCAAGTGAGATATATTCATACATACTCATTGAGTTTGACGGATTATCAAACATAGTTTAAAGAATATCACTACTGACATGCACCATCCAATAATTCCAGTGCGCCCTGAATTTCACGAAAATTCACGGATTCGTCCTCGTCGACCACCTCCTGCGAGTCCATCACCGTTTTGAGATGAAAATTGTTTTGTAGTCTGTATTCTGCTCTACTTTGGCCATTCATTTGCCTAACTGGAGAGATGCGAAAATTTAAAGTATGCATAGTCAAAGCAACAAACATTCAGGGGAATTTGAAAGTAATTTGGTCTCTTCTTTCGTACGATAAAATACGTCGTTAGTATCCACGTAAGTGTTATATTTGGATCAGCGAATCGTTATTTAACACACAATTTGTAACGGTTAATGCGGATCAAATTACGAACAAGAGATAAGAACATTTTAGTTCACAAGAGTGTTCAGTTAAAGGGTGATTACAACCTCATTCAAATTAGCAGAAGTTCCATCCCAGTCACAGAATAGTACTTGGAGAATTGTGATCGGTTTCAAACTTCAAGTACACCCGAGAAATTTGTTTATATGAGCTGTTTCATTTGACGTTTATTGTAGGGGAGAAAAGTTCTCCGCTTGTGCATACCATTAATATAAATGATTGAATTCGACAATGTGGAGTGTTTGCAGAAACCCTGTCTCCCAAAATCGGTTGGCAAACCTTTCTGCATGATTCTAAGCTTCACATGTACTTGAGTGAAGTAGAATTTTTCTCTCATCACCTACGAATCTTGCTTCTCAAGAACATAATAAGCATATTCCGGTTTTTGAATGACAGAAATGCAGCATGGAGGTCAAGTACCACTTAGTAAAGGACTGAAGACGATTATTAGTAAGTGAAAAATTTCAAGAAATTTTATGGAGCGTTTTCAAGCAGGAAATTCGGTGGACGTGATATGAACAGCGATAAAATTTACCTAACAGGGTTTGCACTTATCGTCATAGCAATAATCAGCTGAAATCGTCCGATACTTTTGAAAACACTGTTGTCAAAAAATCCATTTCCAGCAAGCAGTCACATAATCAGACAAGTTTAAGCCCTCTTACGACTTTTTAAAAGTTGACGATTTGAACCACACAATAAAGGAGAACTCTTCATTTCCTTGCGCCTTTCATTTAAGACCTCTGGCAGGTGCGTTGTACACTGCTTTTCATTAACATTTACACAATCATCATACCGAAACCTGAATCAATTGTCCACACAATATAGCCTAATTGATGGATGGTATGGTGCACTTCGACAGTGTGCTATTCGAGTCCCTGAAACACATATGTCAGTCTGTTATGCAGTCAAAATGCGCTTGATTTGTGCAAAACAGTGGGCTTGAATCACAGGGGTTTACTCAGCCTCCACAGACAGCTTACCATATGTAATAAGTGGAAGTGATTGATTGTCGAAACCTTTCACAGTAGCTCGTCCCCATACCACTATCCATACATTTCTCACAAGAAATTAGGGAGGAAATACTTTTGATGTTCAAGTTACCATCTACCCAGAGTAAATTGTAATAAACGTGGCTTTCTAAAAGTTGATCACTTGTTTACTTTTGTGGTAACTCTGTAATACCTTGCCAGGTAACTGTCATTATGAATAAACCAAATTCAAACTTCGTTTACGCTCGCTTTGATCCGTAGTTCTAGAATTCCATGGGTCACACACTCAGTCAGCTAAAGTAATGCAAACGTCTACCTTGGGCAAGGCAGTTCAATTGAGGCACGCACGGTATATGGTAACTCATCTTCGTTTTGATAAATATCACAAAAATGAATCATGCATAAAGCTGAAGTATCATGTGTGCGTTCTTTGGAAGGATATTACTGAACTGTACAACCGTAGCTAACGAGGTCTGCAGTTTTAACCGCGCACATGCGCCTTGAGGGAATTGTCACCAAAGCAAGCTGTGATACACTGCTTATGAGTGCGTGAAGATACACGCCAGCCACGTAAGTGAGTGTACACGTGTTGTTCTGTGTTTTCACATAACTTGTAAAGGTTTCCGTGTAATAACCAACCTCCCAGATCAAGCGCCTTATGTGGTAACAACACTAGGAGCGGTTCACAGGGAATGCCAAAAGAGCAATCCAATATTCACTGTTTCGTATCTGGAAAACCCGAACAGCAGTGATCTTAACGGCACTGAACAATCTCAATCCACTGAAAAATGATCGGATTATGTGGAGAAATAACAGTGCTTAAGATTGCTGTTGGGTGACAAGCGTCTTGCGATTTGATCAGCCCATTAGGTGTTACGTTCCACATTGCCTCAAGTGGCTCGGCTGTTTAAATCGGACACGCATCAGAAAGACGTGTTTCATCACCCCTTGTGTAACAAACAAATACGACGTAACTGCTCTCTGGCGTTTTGATTGGTTAGCACCGAGTGACCACATTTCCGTCCACAGCAGATTGTGGGTGGGCTCTGATTGGCTAAACCCTCTCTAAATCAGGAGATAGCTCCAATCCAACCTCTTCATATTAGCTATTTGTTCACTGTGGAGTATATTTTCTGAACTCGACTGTCTGCATGGGAGTAGTCCTTCCATCTCCCTTCATCACATGGTATTTGGACCATTTTGGCCTAGCCGACCAGTCACCTGCAGCCAAACTCCTTCTTTAAGTCTCCTTGTCCAAATTAGTTAGACTTATTTCAGTCAACCTCGTCCTGACGCAAAATGGCGGAATCCGGCGTTCGTCAATACAGCAGCTTCATAACCAATGATTATTCCACTGATCTTGAACTGACTCGTCTGCCTTGTCTTTCACGATATTGTATTTGTTCGCCGGCCTTCACCAACTACAGATTCTGATCACGTTTCGAATCTGGTCAAATGAGTGTTTTCTACCTGAGCCGTTTTCTCAGACTGCGAACAGTTGAGATATTTCATGGTAAAAATTCTTGTGGATTGTCCAATATTGCCAAAGGTAACAAACTACCATAGATTTGTAATAGAGAGACCGAATTCGGATACACGCACCACAGCGGGGTAATCACTTTGCTTCTGTACAGAACGCCAACTAGTTTCATTATTGAAAGTAATACTGAAAGTGGCGTGTAAGCGATCTTGTGCTTATATGCAACGTTGGGTTAAAGTGTAAAAATGTCGACAGGTGTTCACAAAACTATCTTGACCGAATGATCTATGTATTATTTAGAAATGGGTGAATTCCAAGCAAACTCTGACTACTTATGTGTAGTAGAAGTAGACTTTGTAAATTGCAATTCTTAACACAACAGAGGAAAATTCACCCGCTCACTAGTAATAACTCTAAGTTATTACAACAGCCATTGACTGAAGGTGAAAGGGCATGATGTGCATATGAAAGTGCGAGTCGTTTGGTCTGTTCTTCCATCTACCTTTGGTCGATGTGCACCCATACTGCACTGACCTGTAAATAACCCTGGCCTGCCTGCTGTACGATGTGTAAAATTCTTTCCAAAATCCAAGTTCAGGTTGCATAGAAAATGGTAATGAACTTTGTCCGCCGTCCGCTTGTCGCATGCGATATAGTCTGCTTGTTTGCATGTTTGTATGTGTATACGCGCCAATAGTGACATATACACCTCCGGTTTGCCCCGCGCTCGACAGTCGGATCCTTAGCCTTACTAGCTGTTTTCGTGTATCGGTGTCGTTCAGCACTGGTTGAACCCTATCGCAATTACCGTATGATAATATGCGTTTGGTCTCTCTCAATATCTGAATTTTTGAACTTGCTTCTGATATTCTTGGCTCAGCGGGGAAATGTTAACTTAGTGCACGTCACTGCTAAAACTAGTGAGCTCGACATGACTGGGATCGGAGCTTACAATTGTTCCCAGTGAACTAGGATTTTGGGAGGAACTTTACACATCGTACAGTAGACAGACTGAGGTTGTCTCCAGATCACTACAATATTCTAACTGATAAAATAAGAGCGTGACCAGGTATTCATTAAGACACGAATGACAGTTTGACCGAAGACTCGGATATTTTGCAAACAATTCCTAAGGATGCACTTCTCCAGCTTATCTAGAGTCACACTCCACCAGGAGGATTCGCACAAAGAAATCCAGAGAATAAAGTTCATGAACCATTCGCTTTACACAGGTTCACAGATCTATGGTTGTTCTAAGAAGAGATTGAAACTGGCCACTTTATAAGTTCATCTATCCTGTTTTGTACTATACAGCTTACCGGTCATGGTTATTCTCGGAAAACAGCAGAAAAACCCCATTGCGTTCATTCTTGACTAATACAGACAGAGCCTGGTGTTTTGCTTGTTCCTGTTTCTGTAGTACGTAGTCTCCAAATGATTGCGAGTTTCCGTTGGTTGGGGCTAACGCAGGTCGTTACCTACGGAGTAGGAACAAGTCAGTCTTTAATCCGAGCGCTGCAGTCGGCATCCCATATCATGTCTAATTTAACTCAGCGATAGTCTCACAAATTTCGGTCAGTCAACAGATCAGCAAGTCAAAATCCTTATCTGTTGGCAAGGTCAGAAAGTTGCTCGATTTGGCTTGGCGGATTAGGAAAACGCAGGGTACATCAAGAAGCTTCATTAGAAAAAATCCTGATTTTCTAAATCTTATAATTCACATCTACATGCATCTACTTCGTTGTGCGTCCTTGTCACTTCACTTCTACCATGTCACTCAACGAAACCCATTTGGTACCCATTACAGCTTAGTAGGTCTGCTAAGAGTGCAAATACTTTGCACTATATGAAGCAAGCAGTGTACATGAGTGTAACTCTGTTAGATGGGCGAAGACTGTTAAAATCTATAAATTTTTCACCAATTCAGGTTTTTCATCTGTCGATCAACACAGCGTACCATCTCCTCTTCGTTTAACACAGGTGTTCAAAACAGCAATTGAAATATCCTTTGCAAACACAAGAGAAATAAATGCAGGTTTCGGCATGGAGGGGTCATTTAAACACAATTCTGTTGATCCAGTTCATTGGTAACAGTAGAAGACACATCACGAGATGTTAAAATCTGGTTTACTCTGTTCATTCACGGACGTAAAGCAGAATATGTAGGATATGCGGATAACAACAACAACAACAACAACAACAACAACAACAACAACAACAGAAACGGTCAAAGATTTGGTATACAACAAAGACTGGCATTAGTTCCAGGATAAATCAACTGCACGAGTCAATGACTTATTTAACTAAACGACCGGACGGCGAGTATTGATTAATACTGCCTTATGGATTCAAGCAACTTAGGACTCTGGTTGTACATTAATGCGTGAAGCGAGTTGACGGGGTCAGCAACATGATAAGTTTCCATGATTTGCTCAGCGATAAATGAAGTGGGATTTCAGCTCACTCATTCTGTTGCTATTGCCCGTTGCCTCCTAACACGCAAGAACCAATCAGACATACTTTCTTATCGTAGGCATCAGGTAAACGAACCGTC
Organism: Paragonimus westermani; assembly: GCA_008508345.1. Taxonomy (NCBI): domain Eukaryota; kingdom Metazoa; phylum Platyhelminthes; class Trematoda; order Plagiorchiida; family Troglotrematidae; genus Paragonimus; species Paragonimus westermani. The sequence continues at coordinate 78,288 of QNGE01003490.1, forward strand.
ATAATCTAGTTGTATATCTTCAATTGTTACTGATGATACGGAGGTAGGTGTAGTCCAACGCTCTTCTGTTGTTCTGTTAGCTGGTGCGAAAATCATTATGCCATCCACATGTAGTTAGTACAATGGAATATCTTGCCGCGTAGCATAAGATTCTGTTACAAACCTAGAGGGGAACAATATCAAGCTGGTTTTCTCAATCAGATAACTGAAATATTCTATTCATCGGACATAAAACGTCACCTAATTTCTCCGGCATTGTTGCACCAGATCACAGATATTCCCCGCAGTTAAGACATTTCTGAACCTGTCTGCATTATATTTCAATCAGTGGTTGATACACAGGCAGAATTCGATCCATGTCTTAGAATAAGGGAAAAGGGTCCGAACATTTCAGGGAATTAATGTACAAGGTGACGGGAAATGATCTAGCCGAACGAATTAGGCCAGCTTGTTTGGTTAACGGAACAATTTTAGTGACTAGTTACGTGAATCGTCTGAAAATTGCTTTCTGGACATTGAGGAGACAACACTGATCTATAATTGTGTAGTCACTAACGACCTTGCCGGCCACGATCCTCAACTCATATCATATCATCGAGGAATGACAAAGTACACTGACTGTGAGTGCATATATTTTATCTTCAATCCAGCCTGATTTCCTCTGTGGTCAAATACTGGTGGGTGTCCCAATCTATGGGGGAATACAAAAGGATAATATCCTGTTTTAATGTTGGCCTTCTGGTTTCTGTAGCCACATTCAATACTGGAGAAGATTGTTTAGTTACGTTCATGCTTACTAGCTACGAATTTCGGGACTGAACCGTCATTTTTAAAGTCTAACAAGTGGAAATGACATTTGTAAAAATAACGCCGGTTAAGTGATAACTCACACTAGAATTTTCGTCAGTGTTATCAGAAAGCAGACAGGGAAGTTACAACGACTCTTTATAGTAGAAGATATCAGTGCACCTCAGGTAGACTGGAGAGTGATGCATGCTACCAGTGGTACGTTTTGGTGAGGCATTGTTAAACCAACTAAATGTGAAGGTATTACTTCAATATCCGAATGAGGTTAGTGGATGAATGGGTGGGCAGAATGCTAGAATTCCAGACCTTGTTATAACAATAAACCCTATGACGTTCTGGACTTAAAGTTGAAAACACATTGGAGCAAGCGTAATCATAGGGGGTATGTCTACGGTGTGGCTGTGTTTAAAAAACCTCCTCTCAAGTGTTGTGATTCATTTTGGGATATGCATATTCAACAATTAAGGTCGGACGCAAAACATTTGAGTTGGGTAGACTGTCATGGTACCAACTATGTCAAGAAGACTTGGACCGTAAATAAAGGTAATATTGTGTAACCGACTGATACGCATGCCTCATTAAGACGTAGCCGGTATAAAGGTAGGCCTCTGTGGTGGAAAAGCGAGGCAAAGAATAGTGAGAATTTGAGCTGTGCGGAAACGCACTGATGGGCACACCAGCTTTTGTCAACAAAAGGTGGTTAGAAATAAGTATCCTGAAACACGACATGAATGTAAGACAAGGGTTGGAATGAACCTAGCAGAGAACCATTATATGATCCATAAAGCCTTCTTTAGCTTTATCCATGCTAACGGGAACATTGGGAGAGGGCTGACCCGCATTGTTGGTACTGCGGATAATGTTGTCCAGTCACCGCTAAAAATGCCAAGACTTTCAGCCGTTTTTTGAGGTGGTACATATTCCGGACTCTGGAACTAATGCAGCTGGAATCAACACGGTGACCACAAGGGGATCCTTAGTGGAGGAAGTTGAAATGGGAGAGGAAGAAATAAAAAATAGATTCGACGAACTAAATGTAAATAAGGCAGTGGGTCCGGACCATATTCATTCAAGGATACAGAGACCTCTCAGTGGTGTGTTGCAGCAGCCTCTCATTCAGTTGTTTGACCACACCCTCTAGAAGGCCGCCATCCCAGTTGACTGGAGGGAGGTGGGGATTGTATTTATCCATAGGGGGCGAAGAAACACGAGATGGGAAGCTATCGACCAGTAAGTTTCACACCAGTAATGCTGAAACTGCTGGAAAGAATTATTGAGAGTGGGGTTGTGAGAACCTCATTGAGAATAGGCTTCTTTCCACAAACCAGCGTGGGTCTTGGCATACTAACCTGGCTTACTCCCTCGATAAGGTAACGGAAAGGTTAGACAGGAGGGAGGAAGTCGAGGTTTGTTACATGGACTTCAGGAAAGCATCCGTCTCGGTGAGCCACCAGTTGCTAATCTTTAAACTAGAGACCTTCGCCGTCCGTTGAAGGCTGCAGGGATGAACGCAGGACTTCTTGAGGAATCGTACTTTCCACGAAGACATAACAGGTGAGGCGTGCATAAAGGGTGAGGTGGTTAATAAGGTACCTCAGGGATCATTGCGTGACCCATTACCGCTTTCAGTGTTCTTGAATGTCCTCATTAAAAACTTGAAGTGTTCTTGTTGCCTCTTTCTTAATGATATGAAGGTTGCAGGAAGCTCTGAAAGCGCGCACCTACTGGTCTATTGGAATGCAGTTAAGAAGTGATCAGATGAACGGCAGCTACCCATGAATGTAGACAAGTATAGTGTAGCGACTGTACGATCAACACTGTCAACTAGGGCTGGGTCATAGTCAAAAAGTCTTACTTCTTTGATTGTAGACAAGTGTAGTGCGCTGTTTTCTGCGGAACAGTCGGGGTCGACCAGGTTTCTTGGTGAGGAAGGTGAGAACATGAATAATAGGAGAGAGCAGACAGTCAAGGAGTTGGGAATGCTCTTTTTGGGGAACTTCACAGTCTCCAAGTAGTGAGTAGGGATGACCCGAAAAAGAAATAGAGAGCTATGTATGTTGGAAGAAAGTTTTACATCAAAGAGATCGAAGGTGTTGTTGCGGCTTTGCAAAGCGTATGTGAGGCCGCATCTAGGACTCTGTGTGCAGGCCTAGAGCCCGAATATGATAAAAGACATGAAGGTACTTGAGAAGGTTCAGAGATGTTTCACAAGGCTTTTGGAGGGAATGTGGGGGTAACTGGTACGAAGAGAGATTGAAGGAAGTTGAACATTTTCCTTTTGCGCGAAGGAGAGCTGGAGGAGACCTGAATGGAACCTTCAGCATTCTTAAGAGAGTGGCCGGAGTTGAGGTGGAACCTCTGTTTAAACTGTACACAAATTCTTACTTTCGAGGTCACACTCCTAAGATGGAGAGGACTAGGGTTGTTATATCAATTATGACTAACTCCCACGTATATTGGGACACAAAATGTTGTAACATGCTTCCACAATATGCAGTATACTCTGATAGTGTGACAGAGTTCAAAAGAAGGCCTGATGAGTGTTGGTCATCTACCTTATCGAACCTAGTGTGAAAAGTTCGTTTGAGCGAATATCCTTAGTACTGTTCCTACGGGTTTAATTTAGTCAACTTTTCATCGTTATTTGCCGCTATTGTTTCCCATTCTTTTATTTTGCTTACTTTTCCGTTTACAAAGTTAGCTTTCGTGACTGGAGTTAAATATTTTGAGGAACAAACCCATACTAGTCACACAATTTTCTTTTGTTTCACCTTTTTTCATTGGACAGGTTAAATCGTGTGTGTATCAGTGGCGGTTGTGAACTTGTCGTATTCTGATAGAACTAATAGCTTGAACTCTCCAGCTTTTTTTCTAGTAACCCTCACGACTAAATACTGGAATTGGAGAATTTCTTCCCTCATCATCACACCATTGGACACCCTCAGGAGTGAAAGATGGGAAAATTTCTGGTTCAAACCGCCTCGTCCTGAAAACTGAACTGAACGGAGTTGACAGTCTTGACCCGCAAGGGAAATCACAAAATATTAGTAAACAAGTTAACAAGACAGCGACGGATGAGCACACCGAACTGGTAATGCAATGCATTTGTAGAGCAACATTTGAACTGAGATTTATAGGATATTTTAGTTACAACACAACTCAGCCATCGCGTTCGCTTTCAACTACCACCAGCTTTATAGTAGACCGTGTTAAGTAATATAGTCAACTATCACCACATTATTTTACTAATCAAGTAGTGTATGTTGGAGTGGGGGGAAGGTGATAATGTGTAGGAGTGTACTGGGAGTTCACAGCATGCTTTGAAAACTAAGGAAAATCGCAGGTGGTTACCAACAAACGGGCCACAACAAACTGAAACACCATGCAACATTTTAAAAATTAGTAATGACAAGTCGGATCTGATACACACTAACTTTATGATGCTTCATTAACCTGTCTTATTCTCACTGTAGTATGCGTAATAGGGTAATTCTTCTTTAAAAAGAACTCCTTTGTGTAGAATCTTTTCAATCATAGAATGATCACTGACGTCCCCCCAGTTTTACTACTGAGAGCCCCGTTACGTCTAGAGTTGACATACGAGGTATGTTGGAATTATGATTCTTCTCATGTCGGCATTAACATTTGGGGATCAATCAGAATATCACTTACACACCATATGTTTCAACAACACGTGCCCACCTGCCGACCTTGCTAACTCAGAAGTTGAATCCTGACTTTTTCGCGATGGTATGAGGAAAACAGCACGGAACAGAGAACGGTAATCATGTGGTGTACACTAGCACAACTGAGTTAACAACTGCGACTGTACATGATAAACAGCAGAAAGTTTGAAACAATGGTTCCCATCGATAAATTTGAAAAA
>QNGE01003491.1:1448-21810 GCA_008508345.1 Paragonimus westermani
CTATCTGAATGCGAACGCTGCGATCAAATGTGAGTGATGGTCAACTTGAAAATAAACCAAATCCCCGACTACTCGGCAGTTATTTATTAATTGGTGCTTCTCCACATGGAGCTACTAGAATATTTGTTACTCAACATTCAGGTTTATTTCTTGAAGCAAGCACGAATAATTACGAGGAGTTCACGCAATCTTCAAACTCAGTTAGCAGCTTGTCTTCAAGTTCAAGTTGACATACTTACCTTAACAGTTTATTTGCAACCTGACTCACTGTTTCGTCGTATTTCTTAAAACAGACGTCTTGGAATTCAACAAACTAGAGCGTAGCCCTATAGTGAACCTTGAACTTACCTAATTTTGTGAATTATATGTACGTTATTGGCAAAAATAGATCCCTCAGTTCAAGTGTGAAGAACCCTGGAGCGTTTCTGCGGTTACTATTCCTCCTGCATCTTCACAGCCAATCTGCCAAAACTGTATCAGTACAACATACCTGCAAATGCTAATGTATTGAGTAATTGGGTGCCTTACCTCCATGAGGACGTGACCGTCGTATTTGTTCGTTTTATAAGTGCTTCCACGTGTATGCACACCCCATTGGCTGTTACAATGCACGCGTTGCTACACGCAGTCCCTTTCGGTTCTTCATTGCTCATTGCATGTAGTTACAAATCGGGCCCTTAATCAATAGTGCATAACGTGGAATCTAGCTTTCAAAGGTCACTATGGCTAACTTCTAGCTTCCCACTTCAACATCGGCTTCAAAAGTGTGTAGAAGTATGTACCCTATAGTACTTGACAATCAACTACCAAATGTATATTTTCCTCAGGAGGCTGGCACAAGGAGACAGACCTTCGAACACTTTTGTGAACCTGTGATATGAATACATGTGTCTGGTTGGACGGAATTTGGTTCTTTTCTGTCCAGTGGATTACCCATTGTTCAAGGTCTGTGGCTTATACACCATCGATTTTGCTGTTGATTTCCTTAATACTGATAAGTCGAGACTCCAAGGTATTCTGTCGAACTAAAGAATGGGTGACCTATATTCGTTATTTAGGTGCTATTCATCTTATTTCCGTTAGCTTCAGTTCTTCCATCAATCTCTAAGTAACCGATATTGGCTTTTTGTTTCTGTGTTTTACGTGCTACGATCATCTCTCCGGCACTCAAAAGTTTGCGGAGTCTGTAAAATGGAATGCTGTTTTGTTTAGCTCGATGAACCGTAGAATTTGTGTTCATGCAACACAACTAACGGTTTTGATGCGTTATCATTTGGGCAACTGTTTTTTGATTTTGTTATTTTAGCTGCTGTACAGCTTTGAAACGATTTTAGAATTGTGGCGTTTTTCCCGGTATCCTTTGTCTAAGGTAGTGGCGAACGGAAGATGGTGTACGTCTCCATTAGTAACAGATGATGAGATGTCCAGTTGGACCACTTCTGAGTTACGAAAACTGGGGGTCTTATAATGCTTAACTTAACCGAGAATAATGGTAATCAACCGGTGATCGTACAGAGCTTTGAAAGTCCGAAGAAGATGCTGAAAATTTAAGGGACAGCTTTCAGCTTTGAAGAAAACGGGGAAATTTGAAGTTACAGTGTGATTATGTAGAATAGGTGTGAGATTTAAACAATACGGAAAGCGTGACTCAGGGTTGTCGACACTAAGAAGTACTCACTTGGGCCACACAACACGAACGTCACACACGCGGGCTCTTTCAGTGATCCTTCTCTTACTCGTCTCGTGTTCCCCCAATGGCCTAAATAACGCCGCGGTTACTTCTGCGTTTCCTATTGGCGATCCGTTGCTACAAGTTGCGGTAGTTATATCATCTTTAGGGAGCTCGTAACTTGATAATTGCGTGAAAATGGATGTTCTACATGCAAAAGCTAGTCAAAACTTATTTGTTTCGTAGGAAACTATTCCTGCGAAAATATATGTGATGTTGGCAACATAGAAAATTTTCCTCATCTGCTCTTTTGCTCAGAGAATTTAGTTTGGTAGACCTTTAACAGTAAGTCGAAGCTCCGGACTCGCTCACGACATCAGTCGATTAACCCTCATAAGTGCGCATCGCCGACAAACAGGTTTTTATTTAAACGCTCTCTTGATCTCCAGCCCCGGTAAGAACAAACTGATGTATTTGAAAATTACAACCAGTCAAATGGATCATCAAAAATCACAATTGGTGCGGATCACAGTCTGATGGAAGAGGGTGGGTGTATTGGTGAATGCGTTAAACAGTTTTACTGTTATCAACGGCCGAGGCTATTATCATCAGACTTCACAACCCCTGTCTGTGTGCCCAAAAACAATTCTTACAAACTCTTCACCTCCCATTAATAGTTATCCCACAGCCACTCGAAACCCGAGTAAACGTGAACCACTTGATACTGAGGAGTGCATATCTCATGACAGGCACGTGTGACTAACTCACCAACACTCCTACCCACACACCACCTGTGATTTCGTAATGACCTGTTTGATTTGTTGTAACTTTCATATGCAACTCGCACTTACCCGATATAGTTTTAAAAGCTTGATGACCGAAAACAGCTCTTTGCAAAATTGACTTCCTATAAATTCGACGAGAGTCTGGGGGGACAAACTGGTATGTTTGTTTACTGATAGGTAGACGGAACTTTGGTTAATTTCAAGTTGAACATCATCCACATTTGATTAAATCGGAACTGGTTGAGTGTTCGGATGTGATAATTCGGCCATGCCTAGTGTCAGGTCAGTGGCGCAGTAGTCAACACGGTTGCCTCATGATTGGAATGGCCGGAGTTCAACTCCCGACCGTGGCAAGGATATGCACTGCTGACGAGCTCTAATGAGAGCGAAACTCGAGTCTAGTGTTGATTTTCGAAAGAGGCTGGCTGGAAAGTCCATTTAAATGCGAAGGCTGCGATCATATGTGAGTGATGGTCAATTTGAAAACAAACCAAACCCCCGACTACTCATTAGTAAACTGATATTCCTTAACTTACAGTACAAAAGAAACAGTTTACAACATTGAGCAACTCAAAAGGACAATTTGAAACATGTTACGTCACTGAGCTGATTACACTGAGTAAGACAGTAACATCTTCACTACCGTCAATAACGAGATGTGCCCTTACCGCTTTCACCCCACCTAATTTTTGGCCTTATCTGCTGATGTGGGCAAACGTATATAAGCAGAACCAATAGAATGCCTCAACCGGGAATAAATGAAAACATTCCGTGAAATGTTGTTGGTCGCTCACTAAGCGTCTCTTAGAAAATTTTCGTTGCGTAGATTCAGAATCAGCGCCCTCTAAGACCAGGCGTAATAGAAATTACATGTTGCTCATTTTTGGAAGCCTTGGTGATTGCCAGTCGTCGGCTGCCGCTGTGTGCGTAAAAGCAACTAAATGTGCCCGTGAGACTGCTGTTGTTTGGGTAAGTTTTACACTTTTGTGCCTTGTTTCACAACTTTTTGAACGACTTCCTTTAATGATTGTGTCGTACGTTTTGTGACTGAGTGCAAGAAATGGGTCTATCTCGCAAAATGTTTTTGTGTTCTTTTTTGTGGCCACTGCTGTTTGGAAGTGTTACTGTTTGTTAGGGGTTTCAGCCAGCTGGTTTCACGTTAATCAACACATTGGAACCACGAAAATATACCATCGAGTTGTTTGCCAGCTTTAGCCTCCCTTTCATTGCAGTGAAACGGAATATCTTCTCGGTGACAAAGCAAGCAGAGTAATCTTTGACGGGGTGCACAAGTGACAAACCTCTGGTGTCTTTAAACAGATAACATCCGAAGCATCATCTTGAGACTTGTACTGAAGTTTGTGAAAGGACATTTTTACCAGACATCTATCAGGATTCTTGAGATCGTTTGGGTTTTGTGCGTTGCACACTCGGGGAGGAGTATCCAGTAATTAAATGTCGTTTTGCTACCTGAACCGACACGAAAAGACAGCAACAGGTCTGTTTTGCCATCAGTTCATATAACAAGTGTAGAAGAGATGTCCGTAGGAAACTGAAACGTAGCCCAAAGGCTTGGTTATTGGGAAAAGTTAAGAAAATGTAGACGGCTTTTGCTTCAGGAAACAGTGGCCAACTGTTTAAGCTTATCCGTGCCACTGGTCCCAGGCGACCGTCTGTCAGTGAAGCTATCAGCGAGATAGATGGCACACTCATCTATAATAAGTCCAGATGGTTAGAGCGGTGGGCGGAACACTTTGAGGGTCAATTTAACTGGCCTCCTGCTCCTACCGCGTTGCCGCCACAAACTTGTGATGTAGTGCCATGGTCGGTAGACTTGGAATCACCCACTGAGTCTGAGGTGTGCAATTGCATTGCGGCTGTCAATCGTAATAAGGCTGCTGGTCCAGATGACCTCGTGCCGGCACTTTTCAAAGAAGGAGGAGAGGCGTTGATAGAAGCTTTGACTCATTTGTTTCAACTTGTGTGGACGATGGAAACCATCCCCTCGAGTTGGGGTCACTCGATAATAGTTCCTGTATTCAAGAAAGGTATCAGGGGCTTTTGTGAAAACCACAGAGGAATTAGTTTGGTCCCAGTCATTTCTAGGGTTCTAGCATCCATTATACTCCGTCGACTAACCGCAGCTCGAGAGGTAAACATTAGGGAAGAACAGGCAGGGTTTCGCCCCAGGCTGGGATGTATAGATCACATTTTCACTCTTCGTCAAATTCTGGAGCTGCGTCATGTGTACCGCCGGCCAACAGTTGTTGTATTTCTCGAGTATAAAGGTGCGTTCGATTCAGTGGATTGATCTACACTCTTGGAGTCGCTCAAACGCAGAGGTGTGCCGACTAAGTATGTAAACATTCTGTCGGCACTCTATTCCCACACCTCAGCTCAGGTTAGGGTTTACGGTGAGCTGTCTAACAGTTTCAGCACGATGAGTAGCGTATGTCAAGGCTGTCCGCTCTCACCATTTTTGTTTAATTTCGTCATAGACGAAATAATGGAGGATTGTCTCCGGCACTCACAAGATGCCGGTGTGGACCACTTGCCTGGTGAAAGACTGACTGATCTTGATTATGCTGACGACACGGTGTTGCTGTTTGACAACTTTCAGTCAGCACAGACAATGCTAGACGCGATTTCGCGTTCTGCCAAATACTTCGGAATGCGCTTTGCAGCCTCAAAATGCAAAGTGCTTGTGCAGGATTGCTGTGACTACGTAGATTTGAGGTTAGATGGTGTAGTCATGGAGGTTGTTGACCGGTTTGTATACCTGGGAAGCTGCATCAGCGGCGGTGGAGGTGTAGGGAATGAAATAGAAGCGCGTATCTCTAAGGCTAGGGCGGTATTCGCTAACTTGAGGCATCTCTGGCGACAGAGGTGTATTTCTCTGAAGCTTAAAGGTCGTGTATATAAGACAACGGTGAGGGCCGTATTACTTCACGGCAGCGAGACCTGGCCGCTCAGGGTAGAAGACGTGAACCGTCTTCAAGTATTTGACCACCGCTGTCTGCGTTCAGTCGCTGGTATCGGGTGGCACCAGCGTGTAAGTAACGGAGAGGTTAGGAAGCGGGTGTTTGGTAGTGATTGGCAAACGAGTTCTTTTGTTCACTCCCTCCATTTGCACAGGCTTAGATGGTTAGGTCCCGTATTAAGGATGCCAGCTAGTCGTCTTCCACACCGAGCACTGTCCGCTGACACTGCGACCGACTGGTGTACGGTGCGAGGTGGACAGATAATGACCTGGCGTAGGGAAATGAAGTCGTTCACGAAGGGGTTGGCCACTGTGGTTCGTGTTCGTCTCCCGGGCTGGGGCCCTTGCGAATCACGGGGTCGGTGGCTGGATACACTCTAGGTGAGATGGCGGCTAATCGAGCTCAGTAGCGTGAATGTTGTCGTTGTTTGTCCTAGTTGTCTGTGAAATGAGTGCATTTAATGACGTGGGGTAGTGACAGCCGTACGGAAGCTGTCTCGCTGATGACGCCTTACTCTCACTTGCAGCTCGGTTGTTTGTTTGCAAGGTGTAGGCACCTTGATGCTGAATGTTTGAATATGGACGTAGTCATTTTCAGTAGTTAGTTCCCTTCCCGTCCCCTTCTTTTTCCTTCTCTCCTTCTATATATTGTTTGCTTTTCTTCATGGTTGTTGTGGCAGTTAAGCATTAGTGTGAATCGCTGATGTATTGCTGTCTATGATGATGATCATGCCATCAGAGTGCATGCTGCCTTATTGTCAGTACCAGAAGCCCTTCGGAAAATCACCATTGATGCATGACTTTATTTTAATGTTTAACTCGTTTATTTACTCGCGGGGCAAAGCAAACGCAAAGGTGCTATGATTACATGTAAATTTCTCGAGTTCTGACAACGTTGTCAGTCGGTTTATGTATTTTGTACTAACAGCCGCGTCTTTAGAATCGATTTTTTTTAACCAACTGCATTGCGTTTTTAGCACTCGGTTCCTTTGAGTACTCGGGTCTCTTACTGTAATAGGTTTGACAAGCGCAAATGTGTATATATATATCCTTAAAACTAAGTGTTTTCTACCTCCTGCTTTCTTCATCTACGTTAAATTTCACTTCCATTGAAGCTTGTCCAAGTGATGGCAATAGCAGTTCCATATCAACAAGCCAAAAAGGTTCGAATTGACATGCGGAGATCTGCTACTGCTTCGAGTATGTTCGTAAACTGTCTTTCAGTGGTTGCAGGTACAAACTAAGTTATAAGACTATCTTGCACTGCTCTGAATGTGGAGTCACCATTTGGTGAATATATATTGGACGACGAGATGAGAGCTCAAGACAAAGTGGTGAAAGTGAAAGTTGTTGATAAATTCAACCGAAAGCGAAAAGCAAACCTGACATGTGTATCGAAAAGCGATTCGGATTAACCGGTCTGTACGGAGATAATGCTAGGGAGAACCACAGCTTTATTTTAGTTGTAACATTAATCGAAAAAGAGCCACGATGATAAGTCACTAAGAGGGGGTTTGGGAGATCAGAAAATATTGCGTTAGAGTGTCATTTCGTCATAGTGATTCATTTAGGAAATTTACTGGCCACCCAACCCATTTGTCTATATTTTGTATAAAACGATATCGTCTTGACCCGCAGTACGCACTGTCGTTTCGCACCTTCAAAGTGCAAAGTGCTGCTTCAAGACTGGGGCATTTCCACCCCTACTTTCTTCATTGCAGGTAATCCGCTTGAGACTGTTGACAGTTTCACATACTTAGGTAGCACTATCTCGTCAGCCTGTAATATTGCTGATGGGATATCAGCGAGGATAGCAAAGGCACGAGTTGCCTTTTCCAAACTGCGTCATCTGTGGCGTCGAAAAGACGTTCGGTTGTCGCTGAAAGGAAGGGTCTATAATGCTTGTGTGCGTTCCATTTTGTTGTATGGTTCGGAAACGTGGCCTGTTCGCAAGCAAGATATCAACAGGCTTGCTGTGTTCGACCATCGTTGTCTCCGCCACTTGGCCCACATTAAGTGGACTGATCGTGTGAGCAATGCGGCAGTTCGCCGGCGCGTATTCCGGAACGTTCGGGATGCGCGATCAATTGGTCAAGTAGTTACGTTGCACAGCTTGCGATGGTTGGGTCACGTTCTCCGTATGCCAGCTGAGCGTTTACCGTACCGGGCATTATATACTGAGGGCACTAGCGATTGGGTTAAACCGCGTGGTTGTCAAGCAACAACGTGGTCAGGAAATATGAAGACTTTGACTGCTCCATTGAGCAAAGTGGGCAGGCATCGCCTGCCTGGATGGGGTCCTCGTGATCACTCAAACCGTTGGTTAGAGACGCTATCCGAGATGACGGTGTGTCGCAGTCAATGGCGTACCTGTATCCATACCATTTCCAGTTCTTCAATTTAGTATTCTTCAATCTTTTTTGACCTTCGTAGTACTCTTTCCTTTTAGGATATTCCACGTCACTGTTGAGGTGAGCGGCGGCCCGAGCTACAGTACCTTTTGGTCAGGCTCATGGCTGTTTTGATGATGATGATGATGATGACGCACTGTCGTTCCTCCATTCGTGCGGTTCACAGTAAAACAATCTAAAACTATCCGTTGCTGATTTAAACTGATCGTATGTGCATGTGTGCACAATTAAGTCATTGTAAGTCAGTCTGCTGTGATGTCTGGGGTTTTAAAGGGAATAGATGCCATGTTCCAAACAAAGAATGCTCCTAGTCACATAGGTTGCGCTGCGCTTTTTTATTGCTTTTCCATGTAGATGGTCTAATTTGTGGAATGAAATGAAATCAAACTGAACGTAGCACCCTTAACCATTTGTATTTGTACCATCAACCAGCTCTCATCTTGTTCACGTTTACATTCACTCACGGAGATCCTGTCAGTAGTCATTCGTCTGCCTAATCGAGGCCATGTGACCCAGTGCTTTCTATTCTACGTCAGCTGATGGTACCAACTTCTCTCTTTCAACAACCTTTTGCACGTCCTGCATTGTAGTCCAAACACCCCTCGTTCAACTGAGCGCGGCTGCCCGATATTTATTCGACAGTTGTATTGAACGGTCAACACGGGTGACACCATTCAACTTCAGCTCGGTGTGGCTACCTGCAGCCCATTGCGAACATCACTGGTTTTCGTTCGGTAAAGCGGGGGAGAATCCCTTGAGTAACAACATTGTTCTGATTATTGAACCACCGCTTCTCATGAGTCCATTTGATATTTTGTCTTCGATAAGCAACAGGGGACGTTGAACGTCACTCATAATCGACTGTAGCCTCTACAGTCCCATATACTTTTCAGCTATCCTCTTCTGAAAAGAAACACCACACCCGAGTTTCGCTCTTGTTAATGATTGCCAGTATTGCGCATCCTTGCCACAACCGAGATTTAACCTCCGGTCATGCTTTCGTGATACACCCATGTTGACCACCGTGCTGATGACTTCACATCGGGCACAGTCGATTTATCAGATCCAAACGCGCAATCATTTTCGCTTGTGAGTAACGCTCAGTTCGCCTGATTTCCTGAACATGAAACACAGTAACTATCCCGTTATTTCTTTTATTGCTTCATGGTCTAAAGATTAACCATTTGCTTACGATCAGCTTGTTAATTGGTGTCATGCTGTTATTGGGCTTTGTGCTCATTTCGATTTAGTGATTCGCGTGGTCAGCTGTACTTGTCCGTTGCTACCGTTACGTATGAATTTCGATGTTTTAAACTAAATGCACTCGGTCACTGGGCGAACTGTTCGTGCTATCATTACTAGACACAATGATCCCGTTCAATCTGTTATAGTGAACGCAACTCTATTTGGAGATGACCCGTTCATCCGTTACAATGAACCTGAAAGAGTACCCTCCGGAAACAGACAGTTTTATCGTTGTGGCACCACATCGATTTTAACGGTGCTCGTTACGGGTATGCTTAACCGTACCCGCAAGACGAACTAAACATCCCTTAAGTTGCGTGTTGGAAGAAAAAGTGGAACTGCTGTAGTAGTAAACGCTAATTTGCATATTTTTGCACTCGGCCACCATACAGCACAATGTGTGTGGACGAGTGAGCGTACAGTACATTTGCGCATGCAGGTCGCACGATTCTAGTGAAAATATTCTAATATTAATGTAATATTGACTTTCAGCTCGTCGTTATTTGCGATAGTTTATATAAGTCTGTCTTAGGAAAATCCCAAAGGCCTGAAAAATTTGTTGAAGATTGCTGTGACTTTCTTTGTTCTGGTCCGCATGGGATCACCTTATCTCCTTGTTAATGATTGTAACTGTCAATCACGTGGTTATTGGTTCAAAACCTGGTCACCTGTACCTTGTATAGGTTTGAGCTAATTGGTAGTATATGCAGACCTCATGCGGTCACACACTTTACGTGACAACAAAGTTCTGTTATGTTAAGGCTGAAAACGTAACTTTTGAACTAAACACCTCGTGCAAAACGAAAGAATCACATTATGCATTATTGTGAAGAGCACGCGTATGTGCTCTCCGTACTTTAAGTTGGCAATTAACGTACTTTTCCTATTGTGACAACCCAGTGGTAACGGCGCCAACTCCTTACGTACTTCGGATTCGAATCCCGGTTGCTGCGACTGCTTATGCCATTTTAGTTTGGGTAACCTGACAGACCACGCAAGGCCTCGTGATGATGATCGCTCTACAATACAAAGACTGAATCGCTAACCACACGAACTTTATCCGATGCCTAAGTACCGAAGGTAGTGCCTGTTGTCACTATGAGTTGGCTTGAATGTATTCAATCTTTAACATTGAGCATCCTCTAGGATGTGGTGGTCACTATGGCTATGTGGTTTTCTGATTACTCCATAGATGTCTGTTCGTGAAGCATTCCCTGTTGAGGCGTTCGGTCTGAAATGGCCCACACAATGAGGCCCGTGTATTCCACGAAAGCTTGTCGAAATCCACCCGTGCAATTATTCTGTCGTCTACAAGCGTTATTCTTGGTAGCTCGATAGCTTTAGCCTAGATGCATAGTGGTGACCTTTGCACTCCTATTCCTTGAACCAACCTATTTCGGAGCCCGTGTGGTTGGCCAACAGACAAAACCAACTCAGCAAAGTATGTCTTTATTGTGCTAAACGTCTATGGGATAGTTGTTTAAGACATAATTCGAAATCCCCATTACTTGAACCAATGAGGATCTGCCTGCTTCACAATCAAGTCCTCACAATTGTACGGCTAGTCCGAGACTCCTAGCTTTTCAGAATGAATGCTTAAATCAACTGCTATGCTCATGAGCCAAATTTAAGAACTTACTGAGGAAGTCACTTGCGGGTTTTGGATTGGCTATATAGGTTGAGTTTAACAGTCGGTTTTCGTGGGGTATATGAGTGTTATCTAGACCGTTTAACGGTTTCCTCGGTTATGGGTGCGCGCCCGGAATAGTCACTGGGTAAGTGACCAGTTGTCTCTAAACAAATCGGTTATACGAACGCAGTGTCCATTTATTTTCGAAGCTTCCAGTAGCCTACGACATAAAGTAGATTTCTTGGACCGTCAAAACCACCAATCCTCACTACATAGAAAGTTTGGAAAGATTCATCATTTTGTGGTTACCGGCGTGTGCTTGACTGGTGTGAGTGTTCTTCTTAAGAAGAAAAGAACGACAATTAACCATGAATTTCAAGCTTACTAATAAGTAGTGTGGCATATTTATGATTTCAAATGAGACACAATTGTGAAAAGTCAGGGCTTCGGCTGGATTCGAACCAGCGACAGGCACAGCATGCCACAACGTGGCAAACGCCTTACTATCTGAGCTACGAAGCCACACCAACAGCTCGGAAATTTCATATGGAATCCACCAAATAATTCAGATGATCGATTGCCCCGGCAGGATTTCTCAGACACTTCACGCTGGACTCCACCAACGCCACTGCTGAGCACAGAAATTATATTATTAATAAGTAGTTTGTTTATCGGGGTCTGCACATGGATCTGCCCTTTCCTAATGAGCTCTAAATAACCCTGCTTGTCGGTCCTGTGATTCGGGTATTCACAGCCGACCATTAAAATGATTCTGTTTGACCTTGAAGAGCGTGACAGTATCTAAACCCCACATATAACCCATTATGTGGTGCGACATCTGCCACCTCTCTGTTGTGAATGCTGAGGTTTTTTAGCCATAATTATTCAAATTCAATTTTTTTACCTTGTAGTCGGAGAAGTTCTCACTCGTTTTGTGTTCCGATTGTCCACGGTCTGGGTTGCTGCCGTGTGTATAGTTTCATTGTTAATTGATCCCTATATAACATTTCTCAGTAACGCGTTTCCTCCGGTATGAAGCAAACTAGTTTAGATACTGCTTCCGCCATCTTGATGGTTACCATTGGGTTATGACTTGTTTTGAACATCGTATGTCTGAAGTAACACTCGGGACATCCATTTGTGTTCTTACATCTTCATTCCTGACGTTTCTACTGAATGCGGAAAGCTTAAGCGTATATACATCTGTGCCCGTCCGTTACAGCGGCGTATTCTTCGGGCTCATTTCAGTGCGGTGACGGACCAGGAAATCAGCGACGCTATGCAGAATCTCCGTTCGCCCAATAAGAACGAGGCATTGTCGGTTGATGCAAGACAGGAGCTAGATCTGAGAATCGGATGTGCTTTTACCCGGTTTCAGACTAAGTTTTTCCAAGTAGGTTTTTGACTTTTAAAATTGTGACTGAGAATTTTCTTCTGTAGCCCAGAGTTTTGTTGGTCTAGTTTTTCTCCTTTTTATGTCGCCTTGTATTCGTTAAAAACAACTTCCGGTCTCTCAACTTAGAGTTTCTTACGTTTCAGCTTGATGTTCTTCTGTGAATTGTGCCACAGAATTTTCGAATGTTCTGATCCTGTTCGATTCGTGTCACACTATAAATTTTCGCGTCGTCTACCACAATGCTCCATATATAAGTTCTCGCATTCAGCAGCTATTGTGGCCATGCGTTACCTGACACTTTCAATTTGTATGGTCGACCCAACCAGCTGTACGATGCGAGAGACGTTTCAAACGTTACTAACTTGGACGAATTTTCATCCACGATAATGCCTCTGTAACGGAACAATCCGATGTAAAATTGCAAGTAACAGAAGTGGTCAACTCATAGCCCAGTCACCGGGTGGAAGCTCAGTGCAATGAATTCTGTCATCTATTCACCCTGCATCGGGTTTCTCATGTTGTCGGTTGTAATCCGGTTGAATTATGTGATTAGGCTGAATCTAGCGACTGGTCACAATAAATCTGAGTACGTACGAAATGTTATTTTCAGTTCTAGCTAACTTGACCTTGACGTTTGTACTTGTGTGCAGCTGTTCCTGTGACTCAAACATGAAAATATGCCCGGTGGTGGAATTTTGTGCAAAACACTTCAGGACCTCTATGCTGGAAGTTAAGAGTGAGAAGTTTGATAATGGACTGATAGGTATTAAGGAACGCGCTGTTTGAAAATCGTTGGCCATCTGAGAGTTTGGTCTGAGCGAGTATGGTTTTGGTCAGCTTTGGCTTTCACGATAGGCTGGCTGGACAGTTTGTTCTTTCAACATGGGCTGAGTGAACTGTGCGTCAGCTGATGGACCGAGCACAGAAGGGTTGACAGGATCTCCGTGAAAATCAACATGGGTCAGTTCCAGTCTGTCATTGCTCATCTTGTCCTGGTATGTGTTGCAGCTTCACTGCACGAAGTGATTCGGTTCGTGGTTATCGGAGAGCAACTTTTACTTCATCGACTCGAACAACTGCAAGATCACAGAAGTCCAAATTCGGCTGCTTTCGGCCTGGTATTTAACATTATGGGTAGATTCCGATTTGTTTTCATTGAGTATTTCAATCGCTGCACACAAGTGGCGTAAAAAGCAGTTTGATCAGTATCTGATTTGCAAAACGATTCAAGAAGGAGGCACACTGTTATGCCGCAAACTGATCTTGCTGCTCTACAATTAATACCCTCAATGACGGTCGGCCGAATTCAGAGTCTCGAGGGTAATTGTTAAGGATTTTGTGGAACTTTCAAAGCGGCATTCAGCCGATGGTGGAATCGTCCGACTTGACCGTTTGCGGCAGGATTGTAAGCCGTAGGCTTAGTGTGATCGATTGAAATTTCGGAACGGCGTGAAGCGAAACGGTATCCCTTCTCATAATTACGGTTGTTGGAACATCGTGATGGGTGATTCATCTATCCGCAGCTGTCCACAAAATCGTTTCTGTGTTTTTTCACACCGACTTACGTGAGGAATTGGTCCGCTTACGTTAATGTATGCCGGTAAATTTTTAAGTCCAATAATAGTCTGGCGATTCCAATGGAACATGGCTTAAGCGGGCTTCAGAGTTCACAAACGTTTAGCGTATTGAGATTGTCCACCTTGTTGACTCCCTGTACATACTGTTTTCTGTTTTCGCATGCTGCTGTTCATGTGGTCATCGTGGTGAGAAAACTACAAATCGGTACGCATCGATCCCTAGCTGGCATGCAGTCATAGGGAAAGAGCAAACTCCAACTGAGCACAAAAGAAAGAGAGGAAGGGGACCTAACTAGTAAAACACACCTGTGTGTAAACCCAATCATCGAACGCCTACATGCCTACACGTTGCAAACAAACATCCGAGCTACATTTGAAGGTGAGGTGTCCTTAGCATGACAGCTTCCTTACGATTTTCGCTGCCGGACGTCAATATTTGCCTTTGGTTCACAGACAATTCGGCCAAACAATGTGAACACTCACCCCACCGAACCTGAGTAATCATCTCCTCTGAAGTGTTCAACGAAGGACTATGTGAACTAGGCTGGCCGCATGGCGTGATACAGATCCGAACTGGAATGACCAATATCCCGGTGAACGATTTCATTTCCGTACGCCAGATCATCATCTGCTCACTTCTTATCTGATGCCAGTCGGCCGCAACATTGGCAGAGTGCTTGGTGCAGATGACCACTAGCTGGCATCCTTAGTACATGGCCTAACCATGTAAGTCTGTGAATTTGAAGATTGAACAAAAGAACTTGCTTGGATGTCATTATCAGGCATCCGTCTCGTAACCCCTTCGTTGCTTACTGGTTAGTCCATCACTGGATGTCGAACGGGGACATTGAATGCTGGATACCCGAATACGGCCCATGTTTTCTACTCTGATGGACCAGGTTTTACAGACGAAGTTTAGCTGATCTTTTACCGTGCTGAGCCTTATGTTACTGTGACCAACAGTAGTTGGATATGACCACGTTCTGCTCAGGCAACAACGTGGTCACAGAATATGAAGATCCTGGCTGTTCCGTTAGAGAAATTACGTAGGTGTCGCCTGCCTGCCTGGCTTGAAATTTTATCCGAGATGACAGTGTGCCGCAGCTGATGGTATTTATACGATTTCTAGTTTTTCCATTTAGTCTTCTTTTGTGGATTTTTAACGTTTCTAGTGACGTTTTCGTTTCCTGTAGTTCTGATTCATTTTCCTGTACTCGCACTCATTCATCTAGGTTGGCAATGTAGGATCGACGTGGATCTTGGAAAAACACTGACAACTGGATTATCATCCCTTATGATTTATTGTGTGCTAATTGTACGTTACGAAGGATAATAGAATTTCCATCGGAGGGCAACGATTTGGCCTAACGTTGAAGACAAACTTCAGCGGTTTCATGGTCGGTCAGAATAGTGGAATGTCTTCAGTCAGTAAGCGGCGTAAAAGACGGATGACCACGCATTTGGCTAAAAATCTTCGAACAATTTTGCTGTACCTGATTTGGAAAGGTTGTAACTGCCTTGTGAAGATGGAAACAAGTTGATTTTCACCACTGATAACTTCCTGAATATCTGCGCCCTTGATAACGTGAGAAGCAAAGCGAGGTACTAGAGTTTGTTTTCACTTGTCGGACCCACGGTTTTTCTCGAAACGTCTTTTAACTTCTGAATCGCTTGGCATGTTGCAGGGTCTAAGGTAAGACGACGTGTGTTTAAGTGCTACAGCTCATCGGTGACCGCAGTGCATCTATGCAATTGGGAATGAATCTGCGTTAGTGATTCGTAGGTCTGACGAGTTGACGAAGCTTTTCAATAAAAACTAGTATGATATTATATACGGCCTGAACGTTTGTGGACAAAGCCTTGATGCCCTGTGAGTCCACCGCGTAACCAAGTAGTTCTGATGACCAAACACCCACATATAATGATTGTGACGGCTTCATACTGCTTAGTCGCAGAAAACCTTTTCCGAAATGGACTAAATGCTCTGTTTCTCTTGGGATGGTTATCACGATATCGTCTATGTAACCGTAAACAAACTCGGGACCTGGTAACACTTGGTCGATGAAACGATTGCATAGTGTCCCTCAAACAGAACGGTATTCGAGAGTACTCAAATCAACCACGTCACATTGTACTGACCGGTTGGTCTGCTCCAACCGGATTAACTTACTGTAAAGAGTTGAAGCAAATCACAGGTTTGCAGGACAGGCTAACAGTCTTGTTTGGCTATCTTGTTGAACACAAAGTGGTCTCCATATGGGCACCAGTCTCCTACATTTTTAGAACCCTTAGGAATTGTGGACGATAAGCAATATCCGATGGTCAAATCATGCTAAGCAGCAACATGAATTCTGACGTTTTTCCTTCTTCGGAGCCGATCGTCTAAGTCGAGGCGTCGCTCAGTTGCCTTTGGTGTGTACATGATGGACTGCAGGATGTTTCGACGTGCCGGAATGCTAAGTGGGGTTTGATATAGCATGTAGTTTTTAGCATCACACTGATTGCTGGTCTGCTGGCGGATGTGGCTATAAGGATGCCAATAATGTCTGCTTTGTATTCGATTTCTTTGCTGCTACGAAGTGTGGAATCAGTCCGTTTTCCATTTTCAGTGTCGATGCGGAGAGCGAAGTGCGTACGGAAGTCTACACCAATGATGAGTGTTTGTGCGTTGACGGTAATGAAAACCCTGAGGCCGAGACCGACTCTGATGGACCTCTTACCGAAGGTGTCACTTTTGGTCCCTTTTGTAGCCTACGTTCCTTAGCACTCAGTGGAGTAACGCCAACTTCAGCGCTCGCGTCCACGAGGAGGCGGTCATAATGGGGAATATTGGTTATGTGAAGCAGGCAACATTGGTATGAGCCAGTAGCAGCCGTCGCTATTACAGACCGGCTCGGCCGTTCTCCGAACAAAGTTGGACACAGCACACAACGCACCATTCGAATAGGCGGTGGCAACAGTAGAGATTCCTGTCGATGTACTGTGCATGTGATCCAGTTCTACAGGAGTTTGATCGCATTAATAGTGGCTTGTCTGCTACTGGCGGGCTATAAGGACGTTTGTGAGAGTTGTTCCCTGTGTTTCCAAATCTTGTTAGGTTGCGTCACGGCTCATTGACGGTCACGCCTGAGTAGCATGCTGGAAAGCGTAGTTGTGGTAAACTTGGTCAGCTTTTTCCACCAATCCTGCCAAAAGTATGCCCCTCCCCTAGTGCGTGTATGTAATCAAGCTCAATTTGAACATTCTGACGACACAGTTCGCGTAACACCTGCTCGATGACAGTCGACTTGTTTGAATGTTATGGTGGAACAAGTGTGGGGAGATACAGTTTTCTGGCTCAACATTGAGTGGAAGCATTTGAGACCTATTCTCGCTGGAAGCTGCCATCCTATCAATGCCTGTCTATTTAACACCACTATAACATTTTTCTTGCGGACGGCCGTAACGGACGTTTGTGAGTTCATCAACAACGACCTTATGTGTGTTCGCTATCTCGTAGTTATAAATAATGCACTATAGTTAGTTGTCTCGGAAGGCGACTCTAGTTTTTACCTCTACGAACCACAGTTGAATGTATTGATTACCAAACTCTGTGAGTTTGACCATACTAACGTTCTCGGAGGCGCCTGTTTCTTGTTCTGCTTTAGAAAGCATAATGATGAAGATGGAAAAATACAATAGGCGCTAGAAATTAAAGAACTGCAGGATAGGTAGATAACGGAATGAACCAAAAGAATCCACAGCAGTTAGTGTGCGAGCTCACCACTTTTGTGATACGCCAATTCGGCATAAAATTGCAAGTGAAAGAATTTTCAACTTAGTTACTAGTCACTGAGTCGTAGTGTAATACAGTAGATCCTGAAGTTCATCCTTTTGGAGTGGGGTTTCCTATGTTTGTGTTCTTAACCAGGCTGAAGTTGGTAATGGCTTCATAGTTGGCAATTAATCGCAGTAAACCCGAATACGGTGAAGGTGGAGTATGCACAAGAAATGTACTTTTTCAGTTGAAACCAATTTGATTATTCACTACAAAACTGCTGATCGAACTTATTTGGAACATTCTCCACCATAGTGACCCGAAATCCTGGAGGTTTTTATCGGTGCGCATATTGGCCATGGGTTTGTTAAGCAGCAGCCTAACATAACAACAACGTGATCACGAAATATGAAGACCTTGAGCAAAGTGGACAGGTATCGCCTGCCTAGATGGGGTCCCCGTGATCACTCAAACCGCTGGTTAGAGACGCTATCCGAGATGGCAGTGTATCGCACTCAATGGCGTAACTGTATCCATACCATTTCTAGTTCTTCCGCTTAGTCTTTTAATATCTGTCGAGCTCCTTAATAACGTTTCCTTCTAGGATATTGCACGTCATGCTGAGGTGAGCGGTGGCCCGAGCCACAGTACCTTTTGGTCAGGCTCATGGCTGTTATGATGAGGATGAAGATGGCCTGCCTACTATTCAACCGCATCGCTACCTAACTCTTCGTTTCTTCGCAAACCTCACTAAGCAGTTTGTGTAGTTCCGGTTATTGCAGTTCTCAGATTTAGGGCAGTCATACAACGATAAATATACGTGCCCTTTAAAGTTTAACAGTCGAGCACTAAAATCATGCGATTATCGGTTTACGATTCTCAGAGTAGTCCGATGACATCCACAGCCGAAGTGAATACATGCCAAAACCAGGATCGAACCCAATCCTCTTGATGAATGTGAACTCCAGGGTGTAAATCGTTTTATCTTGGTTCCCACGATCGACGGTATTCCAGTTATGTTTCTGAGTCGTGCATTTGTAGATGATCGGTGGTGTTCTTAACCGCCGCGGTTACATGGTGTTTTGGATGTACACTAGTCTGTCGTAGATCCACCCCTCTTACAAGAGCCATCTCAATATCACCGTTTGATTCGTTCCTTTGATTTGTCACTTTTTGAGCGGCCAACTTCTAGCAGACAGCACCTTAGGTGTACGGTGCACGCACAATCGATGCAGCGCATGAAATAACTATTAGGTCGCGGAATTTTCATAATGGTTTACTCGGTGCACATCTTACGGGGTGTTTTATCTGACAGATTTCAACGTTCAAACACAAATGAACAAGCGGCAAAGAAAAACGTTGAGGTGTTTCCGAAGATCTGAATTTACGATCAAAATATTGGACGAATTGTAATGAAAGGCATCATGTTTACTTCGCGCACAGTACCTACATTAAAAGTCAGTGGCAGTTTTGACAATCAAAACAGCGGCTGATCTTTCTTGCAAGATCATACACTGCGTTTGACAAGGGAACACGAACACATACAGAGTTTATTTCACTCGTGCGTAAATTTATGCGTCACTACAACTCGGACAACACCTGTTGGCTATAGCTAACCCGCCACGTAATCCTAACGAAAACGCCTGTGACAACTGAATGTGCTATTAGTTTGAGTCTGAACCTCACTGGGATAACTGAACAAGGTTCTCCGATCTGCTTGACCTTCAACCGGTGTTTGTGCATGGTACCAGCAAGTCATACTCGTTAAACGTGGATACGTTTGTGAGTGCATGTTTGAGTTTGCAATTCTGAACAGATTACAGCACTGTTCCCCAGCATTTAATAGTTCAGCCTATTTTCGCGAATGCGCCTCGTTCAAATGGACCTCTATTTATTGAGACATGCTTTTTGAGGTTCATTAACAATGTCTCCCTTATCTGATTGAAATCTGACAGTTCGGGTTTGTGAAGAACGAACTGCTGTTAATGTGTTTCATTGCCAAACTGTTTCTCGTTGTTGGTGACGTATTTCCGACTGTTCGCTGCAAACAAATAGACGAATTTCACCGCATTTTCTCCCTAGAACGTTTCATATATATCTACCACCGTGGTGAGCAAGATCGTTTTTATGTAGCTTACCGTCCACCACAAAAATCTACATTGCGATCGCCTTGTATGTTATGTAGTTTTGGTGACCCTTGATAATTCCATTATAGTTTAATCTTTCATGACTTCTGGTTTGCTCAATCGTCCTGAACACTAGTTTATTCACTGGTAGATATTTCACTTTACTCCGGTAGTCCGTCACGATGAGACTGGACCTTGACGTGATGTGACGGCTTGCGCATCTCGATGACCTTTTGGGTTAAACTGGACAGAGTTACTCATACCAGGCAGGCCAACAGGTTGAGGTCTGACAAACCACAGTCTCCTGGTCCTCCAGGTTGGGGGTCGGAAGATGTTTGGCATCTCTTCCTGAAAAACGTACCATTTCTGGTACACCGCCACCCACCCGCTGCCTTGTGGTACAGGCTTTTGAGCCAAAGGTTTTGGTTGAGAACCCTAATCGTTCTCCTGTCTAGGTCTGGGCGTCCTGGCAGTATCTCAGCCCACACACAACCATGAATACTCACAACACACACGATTCCATACTGCATCGGCTGTCTCGCAGTATAAACCGGGTCGCCCTATCTGCTGCATACAGCAGGGTGGATAGGCGAAAACGTGTTACTGCTGACCCCTCCCCCACTGTCCTATCAAATTTAGCTCTCAGGTCCTTCCCGATTCCCAATTCTGATAACTTCTCTGCAGGTCCCACAGCAGATATAATTAATCATAGTAGCACTGTGCGATAAGTTCCACCTCTCGCCACTCAGTCTCAGACCTCCCTCGTCCTGTGCTTCGACCTAGAAC